>LSSK01000966.1:0-13619 GCA_001969505.1 Zancudomyces culisetae | reverse complement strand
CGAGAAATGGCTATGTAATATATCGAGTCTTACCCATAAAGCGCACACGACAAAATTGACATCAAAAAGCCCGCTGCTAGGGACATTGACAAGGTTACGATTCTATACACAAATGTTATTTCTCTCAGATATTATTTTCATTTTATATCACAAATAGATTAAACCATTGTTTGTGGGGTCGAAATAACAAACAGTTGAGCAGTATTCGTACAGAATGGTTCTGCTTACCCTAGTTAACAGAAAAACGAAATTATAAATTAATTGGCACTTTTAAATAGCAAATCCAGCAGGGGTTGTATGACATCTGAAACATAAATGTATGCTTACCTTTATACGGATTAGACATTTTTCTTAATAGTACGCTACGGTATTAAAGATTCTCAAGATATGTAGCTCGTTTTTTTTTCTGATTATGTCTTGGTAGTTAAATGGATTATATTTAAATAAATAAAGTTGAAACAAGCACTATTGAAGTTTATATGGCATACTCTACTGGTGTTTAAATAATGCTAATTATTTTATGGTGTTTTGCCTACAAGGACTTCAATTGGTAAATGGAAAAAGTGGAAAATTAACATCAGTTTAGCAAAAAAAAAAAAGGATTCTGCTTTAGGCATCAGCTTTTTGTGGTTTTGGAAAATCGTCTTTTTTAGGCAATAATTTTGAGCTATATCACAGTTGTTTTGCTAGGGGATTTACTAATAAGAGCTAGAGACAAAGAACTGAACTAAGAAATATGGTATATGAATCCTTTTCAGCGGCGGTGGGGTGGGATAAAGGGATTCCAGAATCTAAAAACACGATCCTATTAATGGATACTTTGAAATCAGATTCGACTTTTTTGTTGCTGCAGATTCTGGCAGAAAGTTTAAAAGGTTCCGATAAAAATACCAAAGAACGTGCCTCTTACAGTAAAGAATCTTGTGATAAATGTGTATTAGTTAGTTTTTCTCAGGTATACCAGCATTACAGCCGAATATTACGAAAAATGGTAAGTTTGTGCATATCGTCATTTATTTTATTTTATTCTATTTTATAGATTTTGTATGTACGATGGTTAAGAGTCGTTTCTCTATAACTCGCACACGTACTATGGTTGGAAAGTAGAATCTTAAAACTGATGAATTACGAGAACAAGGGAAATTGGTATTTATTGATGGATTTACTGAGTATTTGAATCCCTACAACTCCTCCGAATCACCTGCTAAAAAGGACACTGAGAAAAAAGTAAATCCACAACCAGAGGTGCTTCTGAGGAGTTCGCAGGAACAAACACCCATGGATGCGGTCAAATATGTAGCCGAGGCTATTCTGGACGCATTGCACGAAGTGAAGAATAACCACAGAGTGGGTATTTTTATTGACGGACTTTCAACACTGATTGATATGGGTTGGACAGGAAAAACAGTTCGACTGTTTATGGATACTTTAAAATCGATAGCTGAACAGGTAATTCTTCTCCTAACTTATCACTAAACCGTAAAACTAAAACTGGTTGCAAAAAAAAATAACTACTAGCTGAACGGATTTCTGGTTGTTCAAATAACCTCAGATCCTGAGATTGTTGACCACTTAGAGCCAAACGATGAATATATCGATGCGATTGTGGGGCTCCAGTATAGGAGTGGTCTTATACTGAAGGTAGAACCACTAGTGAGTGGATACTCATCTAAAGTATCTGGACAGGTAAGTATAGCTTGACTCAGGATTTTACTCTATTGAAATATGGAACAGGTTGTATTAGGCGTTAGCAACGCTTTAAGATTTGCAATACTAAGTATAATAATTAATTGGAGCTAAACTTGAATTTGTACTTGTGTTTATGATTATGCTAATACTTGGATTAGATTACGATATCTAACAAATCATATCGTCTTGGTAATGTCCTTGGGTCCTCGATTCTACACTACAAACTTTATGAGAATAGAGTTGACTTTTTCCCACCTGGCCAACACAAAAGAATACTATGATTTCGTATACTATTGGTGACACACTGCGCTTTTTTTGCATGTACCAAACCAGGTTTTGGCTCCAAAAAACCTCCTCCTTCTTCCTCCTCTTCATCCCAATTTCGTATACACGAAGAACCTTAAGAATTTTACTACTCTATGTGGTCGCATATGACCTACCTTGTTGCTACTCTGTTTCTCTTTTCTACATTTCAAATGGCATTTTACTGGCGCCTTTTCTCTTTATTATTTTTATTTTAAAAAAACACAATAAAAACATGTAAATATTCTTATAGCGAGTTTTTTTCAAATCACATTATCCACACTATGCCCTTTGGATCTCTGTATAAAAGAGTCACCACCACTTTATAACAAGGCGGATCTACACCCATGAAAAAAAAATTACTATTTCTAAGTACCAACGTGAAAGTACATTATGGGTTTATCTTTTGTTCTCGTTTTATAATACAGTTTGCATTTACACTATTATACGTTTTACATTATATACTGTACGCTTTTTTTATCTCCTGTTGCTTTCTCAAACCTGCTGGGTATACACTGAAACTTTATTTGATAGTTGTATTTACTTTTACCTTCTAAACTCTGGCAATATATATTGAATGTTGTGTTGATTTTCATCGCTGTTAATCAATTGAAATCGATAAATGCAGAAATACATGAATATGATGTTTATAAGTTATACTTGCAAAGCTGTTCTAGTGACATGCTCTCTTGTTTTTTTGTAGGGAATAAAGTACCCCTGTGCTTGCTTGCTGATCTCAAGTGTAATAGAATGTGTGATAGCAGAGCGCATACTCCTGGTTACATGGTTACCACATTCATTTTCAGACGTTTGAAGTTTACTCGTACATACCTTTTTTTGAACAATATAGTTTGTTTTTTTTTTACTCTAGCAGTTGATCATACATTTCTATTGTCTGGGTCGGGTTTACCTTGAAAGCTTACTCCCCAATGCCTAATAGGTATAAGCTAGAAAATCATTTGTTTATGCTAACAGTTAATAGCACACTTGAAAGAGCAAACTTCAATTTATATCATAACCTAAACTTAAAACCATGTTTGCTTGGCTGATTTTGTTTTTGTTTTTCGCTTTTTGCTTTTTGCTTTTTGCTTTTTGCTGTTGGGAGAGGGGGTCATTTGTTGGGGGTATTTTGATATTTGACCTTCATTTTGCTCCAGTAAAAGTACCTACTCTTTGATCTTAATTTTGATGTAGGGTGATATTTACCAATTTTACCATATTCGTAAGCCCATCAAAGTTCAAGTGGTACAAAAACCTGGATTGACAAAAAAGGATCTACTTTCCGATAATTAAAATGGCGTTCTGCGCAGTTTCACGACAAAAAACGCCGATGAGTGTGCCAATAAAATTTCCTTCACTAGATTACTATCTGACCTGCTGATTATTTACATTTTATCAAGAATTTCTCTAGTTCATTTGCTATGTCGCAAAATTGGCAAGTGCGGGATGTAAGCTGTAGTTTTGAGCAGGGCGATTGGATTGAAAAAACCGAATTTTACCCTGTGTTGCTTGCTAATTGAGATGAGGTTTAAAAAAAACACATGGATTATTTAAACGACGATGTGTTGTCAGTTGACTAACCTGGAATACCCATTAACATCATACCTGCAAAGCTTCAAATATCTGGAGGCTAATGATTAGTGTAAGAATAGAGAATAACTGGGATCAGTGGTAGTTAAATAATCAGGCATATGTATGGGTATATGTGCCACTGGTACGTGAGCTGAAAAGCGGCGGTTGAATGGGTGGTGTTTTTCTTTACATCACCAACAGGTTGAAAATTTAATGTTTTCAAAGTTCAGTCCTTGTAGAGATTCTAGAACAACCGCTGATATTTTAAGTGTCAAAAACAGGTCATGAAAATAAGAAATACTAAGACAGGGTCAAGGGAAGGTGGGAGCAGGTTATGGTAAAAAGGAGTCGAGGGTTGGAGTAGAAACTTAATAAAGTGATCAGTCTTTAATGGGGCTATTTTTATGTTCACAGTTTCAATCAACAATTAATGGTACATTGTAGCCGAAAAATAAGTAATAAAAGGGCAAAAAATCAAAAAATAAGCCAATGAGAAGTTGTGAAACCTTCCCTGTTTAGATTTTATCCATATTTAACCATCACAACAATTAACAATAGAGTGGTAAGAAATTTGAGCGGGGAAGGGCTACTAAAACATATCTACGCATTTGTGCTAATTTAAACCTAATTTAGGGTAGATGTGCTTTTTTTTCCCTGACAATTTAAAGAAAAAGGCGCAAAACAACAATAAATGCAAACCACTTTCACTATTTAGACGTGTGCTCAACAAGTAGAATAGTAGAGCTGGTTATCCATTTATACAAAGTTTCACTACCATCTATTTTTTTTGTTAAAAAAATGATAATATAAATGGACGACGAATGACTCCAAAAAATATACAAAGGACAAACTTGCAATTTCTTTAAAAAAAAAATCACAAAAGCATATCCAAATATAAGCAACAGTATTACTACTGAAATTTTTTCTTCTTCTTTTTCTGGAATAGAAGCGGGATAGGGTACAGAATGGTAAAGAAATAGAAGCACCGAAAAGGTCATTGTAGAGAAAACAATACTAAAGTATAAAAGAACACTAGCATCGAATTGTGGTCTAGCATATCTAAGAAATAAAACGAGAATTAGCTCATAATTACAATAATATATAATACTAGTATATAGCATCATCCATCAAATTGAGTTTAAAAAAGGTCAGCGTACAAAAGTTTCGCTAAAGAAAAAAAATCATCACTTTCTTGTCCTGATACGTACGAATCGATATCAGTGCTATCACATTATAAAAAAGAGAATCATACGGGCATATAAGAATTCAACTAAATAAAACCAACTGTCAATGCCACAACTATTAGTGTTGGTTGGAATTCCAGGAAGTGGAAAGACGGAGTTTTCACAAAAGTTGGTAAAATTCCTAAAAAACTGGGAAAGAATCAACAAAGATGAACTTGGTGATGCAACATACGCCGAATCGCTCGCAGCTGTGATGCTAAAAAACGGAAAAAACGTAGTTATTGATGGCTACAATCATAATACAGAACATCGAAAGATCTGGGTAGAAATTGCAGAGTTACAGCGAGTTTCTGTTGATGCTCTTTACTTTGAAGAATCAACCGAGGTAAAGCAACATGAATATAGGTATATAAATAGATAAATATCTAAATAGACAAGCTTGAACATAAATGTATAACCATAATGTTAACTTTTAGTGCTGCACACGTCGGGTAAAGCATAGAGCTAATCATCCTACAGGTATACAAGGTGACTGTGGTGTAGAAATTACAATTAGCTTTGGTAAATCTTTTACATATCCATCAATTACTGAGGGATTTAGATTTATTCAAACGTTGAAGCTCAATTATCCGAAAACCGAGATTCCTTTAAAGCCTGATGACGTTTTGACGGAAGATGTAATAAAAAACATTATGAAACGTTTCCCAGCACCGGTTTCGCCTCCTAATTTTGAGGATTTGGCAAAGAGTTGCGAACCTCCCAAGAATGAAGTAAAGCCACAACCACAGGAAAATGAATGTAAAAAAGTGGAAATAGTTGTAAAATGTGATAGTGAGTGTGAAAAAGCAAAGGAGTCTGCAGTGAGTGTTGTGGAGAAAAAAAAGGAAGAGAAAAAAGAAAAGAAGGTGGATGATTTTTGGGTAGCTCCATGGACAAAAAAAGAATGCTGGGAGGTGGTCAAGCCGAATGAGGGATTTGGGACGTATAAAGAGACAAAAGCAATGTGGGAGGACGAAGACCACAACCAATTTTTTAATCATTCGTTATTAAATGAGCAAACAGAACTTGAAGTTCAAAAAGAAAAATGTGTAAAAAAGCATACAGCATATATCCAGCACTCTGATCGTATGGAGAATGCCAGTAAAGGGAGGATGAGATCATTTGATCACATGTCTGTAACCAAAAATGCAAGTGGACATCAAATTCTTGGCGATGGCACTAAAGAGCACTTTCACGATTGTACCCAGTTTTTGCATCAACGCGAAGAAGAAAACGATGCAAAAGAAGGGAAGATGAGATCTTATGATTATAAGGCCGTGAAAAACTGTAGACATATACACACCGGCGATCCTGAAAAGGCAAGAACGGAGGCATTTGAACATCAGTCATTTGTATACTTTTTTAAAGGCGGATGTGCGTTGGATCCAGAAAAGATAATGGTAAACTCCATGAAAACCCAGCCTTTGCTAGAACAAGAAATTGTCAAAAACCTAGAAAACTGGAACAAAAAAGAAAACCTCAAGTTTATAGAAAATGTAAAGTGGGAAAATGATCTCAATGTAAAACCCAACTTCAGTGTCTTCAAATGAATACCACTTTATTCTTTTTGTAACTATACGTTATGCCTCCAGATTGAGAGCGCGTAGATAATTATTCTTCGTCTGTTTATAAGTTTAAGTGTAATTTTATTTTTCAAGCCAAAGGTAATATATCCAATAAACTATTCATTAGTAGTATTAGCTGCATAATAGAAGGCAATGATAGAAAGGTGTTTACTCGAGTACAAATAAAAGGTATTACTGGTCAACCCCACAGATGTGCTTAAAAAAACTTTTAGATTTTTTTCGTTTTGTAAAAGAGCTAGAATCCCGAAAGGAGGTGTAACTGAATTTGCCTATGATTAACCGATTCTAAGCTGGAGCTAATTACTATAAAGGCTAAATATAAGTACAGAGTTGTACTGCTGGGATTTTTTTTTGGTGATATGTGTAATATTATTTTATAGATTGGTAGAGCAAAAAAGGGGCAACTTTTATTAATAGAAAGTATTAGCACTTTTAAGAGGAACAAGTTTGTAACGTGATATTTAAATATGTGTGCGGTAAACAAGGCCTTATAGCATCATAACTTTGATAGCGCTGCAATTATGTAATCGTTACTGCATTGAAATTACGTGATTTTAATGTTTATTCAAGAATCACTAAAAAATGTATATATAGTATTTATTTAAGAGTGCCTTAATAGTTTATAGCTTGAACATTTTTATGCAATTTGTTTGGAAACGACCAACCATATTGAAAGTCTGGATCAAACACGCAAATTCTACATTCATAATTCTGAATTCATAATTAAGCTGTAACTATTTTTTTGTGGTTTCTTGAGCCCAGTTCGTTGCTCAGTACTGATCAATCATAATCCTACAAAATAAACCCCATTGAGTTAAACCTCAATGGATGGTTGATGGTGTCACTTTCAATAAAAATCTTTGCAAAATTTTTTTGATTATTGAATTGTCATTTTGGGAAATAAATATTACATCGTCAAACTGAATTAGGTATTTGTAAATGATAGGTTTAGGTAAAGTAAATGATATATATAAAAAAGAAAGCTATAAATAAGCATTAGCCCCATGAATTCATCAATTTACTTATTTTTATGGATGAGTAAAAAACCCATGATCTGAAGTTTGGAACTTGTAGGGTTAAGTTAAAAACCCTGCTGCTTTCACTTAGCTAGTATCAATGACTGATATAAACCTGTTATTTATAAAAATCTCATTATATAAAAGACACCAATAAAGTGGTAAATTTGCCGATATAGCGCCGAAGGTGTGTTTGCAATTGGGTTTAGCTATTATCAATACTCGTGGTATTTATAATTAATTAGTACGCTACTTAACCTAAGGCTCTGTGTGTAACCATGTTAATAGCTATTATATGTGTTTCAGTATATTTTTTCTACATTTCTGGTGCCGATGTAGTAGAAAATAAAATCAAAAGATGAAAATAAGAGTCGAGGGCGAGGTGGATCAGCAAGTATAAATACTGTCAACATTTCCATTCAAATTCAAAAACATCAGAACAATCATCATTGCAATAAAACTGACCATCATAGTCAACAGCAAAACAGCAAGTGAAATCCAGTACAGTTCAAAGACATCCGTTCTATTGGCAACATTAGCTAGCATATACTCAACATAACATCAAGCAAGTATCTTCTATAACAGAATTAAAATGCGTGGAATCTTATATTTAGCATTGGCATCAAGCGCTCTGGTAGCAGCAGCACCACGATATGGGTGTGAGGATAAGTCCATGTGGTGCGATAAAGGTGATGCAGATAACAGGATATTCTTTTACTGTGTCGAAGGCAAAGTTTCAGAGAGTGCATGTGTCACAGGAACAATCTGTAATCAGGTATCCAACACTATTGAGTGTGCTCTTGCAAAGCAGTCTGAACCTGCGAGAAAGTCTAGAAAGCTTGGAAAACGGGCCACAGTTGATGATGTTAAGGATAGTACACTGTACAAACTGATCCGCAGTACAGTTGCAAATGTATCTATTGGTTCATCAAGTAAAGTTGCAAACAATTTTAGTAACTTGACACAATTAGTAAAAAACGATCCCGACCAACTTGTTGACTACATTCAAGCTCTTACAACAGTTGTTGAAGATGCTTCTACTTCTGATTTGGCAAATAACCTTGCATCATCAATTGTACCTTCATCCAATAACACTGCAGCTATCACCAAAAAAATCACAACCGGATTGAAAGGACTTAAAGGAAATGAAAAGAAAGCATCAGACCTCATAGTAACGCTCTTTTCCACCATGAAAAACAACGATGAGCTGAAAAATGAATTTGTAAAGTACCTATTTACAATTAGCACTTTGGCGCAAGCATCTGAAGTTTCGAATTCAAACACATCGTCTCAACAAAAAAGACTCTTAGGTATAGACACAGCGTCTTTGGATAGAGTTATCGAGTCTATTGGTCGCTTGATAAACACATTTTTGCCATGTAAAAGCAAAGCCGAAAGCACCATATCAAGCACAAGCGGCGGAAGCTCACTCGCTGATTTGCTTAAAAACTTTTTGGATGGCGATATTGGTGCTCTTGGCACAATTATTGATGGTGTTCTTTCATTTGTACAAAATTCACCACAAACAGTATCTACTGTCATCACAGGTGTGCTCAAGCTTCTTACCAACCCAAGCCTGAATGCTATTTCAACTATTGTAGGCTTCCTCTTTGATACTGTTATGAATGCTACAGCATCAGTTTTGGATCTGGTACAGGCAGCGCTGGATTTCCTCATGACCCGTACATTCATACTTGCTCCTATAACAGCCGGTGTCATGCTTCTGAATGGACTGAGCGGTGTTTGTATTGGAGATATCTTATACGTAGGAGTTAGCATCATTGGCACAGTGCTATCATTAGCACTTAATATACTTTAATATGAAACAAACACTCCAGTTTCTCAATGCAAATCACTTTGATGACCTTTTGGACTAATCTTTAGTGCCGAGTTTTTAATTTATGGATTTTAACTTTATCACTTTCTTAATGAAATAAAGACCAAAATGTTATACAACCCAAAAAATGTTTCTAAAAGTAAAAAATATTGGCTTCAAAGATTTCTTTGTTTTCTTTTAGCAATTATATCAAAGCTTGCAGAATTGAACTAGCTTACAGATTTTGTTTTGATTAATATTGACACCAAGATTATTATTAACTGTGGCAGTGAGTATCGTTAAAAGAGCCGGATATATTCTAGGGTGATGTTGCCTCTTATTCAAATTCTTCGAACTACATTTTTAGTTTGGAGTGGTATTTATTTAGCAAATTGATCATAACAAAATAAAACACGATCATCTATCTTGAGACTCAAAATTTTATTGTTGCAATTAGCACTGACTTGCTGTTTATCTGTAAACCTGAGTATGAATGTAAATATTCAAGCGACAGGGACAGGGTGTTGCATGAGATAAAACGTGAGTATATATTCTTGCATGATGTAAGTAAAAGTTAAATAGATACCGTTTTAACTGTAGTACCCTGAAAAAGTAAAGACTGACAGTTGGGGTTTCTTTTATTAATATACGTGTGGTCTATTGAAAGGGAAAATGCTTTAAGATGTGTCAATGCTAATCGTTGCTCAATGTTGGAGCCAAATATTAAAGTTTACTTACTGGTAAACTACTCGATCACGAACAAGAGTCTTGTATTTGTTTGGCTGGAGTGTGCAGCGTTGTTCACTAACCGGCCTACTCATAATAAATACAACACACTCGTTATTTGAGTAGATCCCAAAAACACAGTCATCTACTAACCTAAGAAACACCTTTAGCTAAAAAAATACTTGATACCGAATCAGCATACATGTACAGGTCGTTAATCACGTAATTTTCCACCTCTTTTGCAATTTCAAATAAAATCAAATATAAAAAGTGATGGTATTTGTCTTTTATCGAAATTGAATAATAAAATTATTATATTCAGAAAAACTCATGACTGAAGATACTGGAGAGAAGGATCAAAGGGACTCTGAAAATATACCGCTACTGGTTGAGAATCCCGAGGAGTTTTGGAAATATTTTAAAGTTCGGTATGAAGGTAGGTGTGAAAGTCACATTTTACATACAAATTGAAAATCAGAGAGGGAGGAGCGGAAGATTGCTCGATTGAACACTGCAATGTGCATACGTTTATCCTACAACAAGCTGTTTTAGGGTTCTTTTTTTTTTCTTTATAATTTGGCAAGGCACTGGTATTTCTATATATGACTCAAATCAAAATAGGGATAAAAAGTAGCCTTAACGTTGATTCCAGAGCCGAGCTTTTGCGTCAAATACAAGAGCTGGAAATAAGGATTAATGAGGCTAGGGGATATCTACCCAGTTATGATTTGAAAACGTACATGGAGGTAAGTATATATATTATATATTATATATATGTATTTGGTTTGATTTGATTTTTACGAATATAATTTACCCTTGTAACACGAATGTAAATATTTTTTTTTCAATATCTATTACTGCCTCTATATACACTAAAACCGAAAACCTGTTAATAGAAACTGGGGGAATTGAAGGAGCTTGGGCGTGGGCTAAAGAAAAAATCTACCAAACTCAGAAATGTTATGAATTTTGCTAAAGACAGAGATCTGGAAAGTATGGACGAAAAGATTGATCTACAAACCGCTTCCCATCGCAATGTCAATTTTGACAAGATTAATGTAAAAAGGGGCATTTTTGAGATTTCCTCAAAAGCAAGACGGTTTATTAAAGTGGAAAATCAAGATAAAAGGGCTATAGAGTTCAAAATCAGTAATATTGATGGATGTTTGATAGATTTGCGAGATTGTAGTGAGAACATAGCAGTACTCCACATAACCAACGTGGCAAACAGTGTGATATTCATTGAGCATGACATTCCAGGTGTAATCACAATAAGAGACAGTTGTAAATGTAGTGTGATATCTGGAAGCGTTGTTCAGTTCCGGGCTGAAAACTGCAGTGAAATCAATTGCCTAATATATTGTAAAACCCGAGCTATAATAGAAAATAGTGATGTAATGAAATTCTATGAGCAGCAAGCAGTTGACGACTTTAGTTGGTTGAGAGCAAATGCTAGTTCGCCACACTACTCATACCTTAGCGCAGAAGTCGCAAAAGAAAGGGTGGGCAAGCTGGTTCGCAAACTGGAAAGTATTGACCAGGCTGAGATTGGTGAGATGATTAGAGCCCTTTCTTTTTAGAGTCATGGTTTTCTTTTTCTTTGCATTTTTTTTTGTAGTTCTAATGCGATTTAATTACAGTCTTAATATTGCAAATTCCATAGCCAGCTATCGTATCATATGGACATGTTTGAGTGTTGGTAGATAAAAATGGTGTTTATTCATTAAAGATATCAACATCGACTAAAAAAACAACCACATCAACACAAAGAGATACGTTCCTGATCACTACCACCATCAACGTTTTTCAGCACGAAAAAAAAAAATCAAAATCCTCGGAGTTCTTTAAGGATATGCCCTTTTGCTAATTCTTCGACTCTATCAAACCCATTCAACTGCATTGAAAATGACGCAGTTCCAGCTGTCAGCTTTCTCAAAGTAGAGGAAAAGCCTATTAGGTTATATAAAGGAATTATCGCCAATATTTCGTTGATTCCGCTGCTATTTTGTCCCCCATCCGTTGATGAATGATTATTGTAGGCGGTACTGTTGTCATTATGTCCCACAGTTATTAGATCTAACAGCGCCTTGCTAAGAGACCCAGAACCATCACATCCACCAGCATTCTCATCTTGGCCAGTATGTAGCAATGAATCCTCATTACTCGAGATAGAAATTATCTTTGTTGATTTGAATGTTTCAAGCATTGACAGAATCGGCCCCAGGTATTCTGGCGTTGTAGAGATTGATACATTCATCACTGGTTGCAACAAAACGGGGTTCGCACCTGAAATTGCTTGCTTTAAGGCTTGGATTATAGCCATTCGCAATATCGACAGTATCGAGGTTTTCTGTGGGCTTTGAGAATGCTGTTGTTGAAGTTCGGCTAATAAATTTTGAGGCAGACTTAGATTCGATATTGTGGTTTTTACATTATTTAAAATGTATCCCAATGTGGGCCCTTGATACATTGATACTTCTACCGAGCTTGCTATCGTATCCTTAACTGCCTGGAAATCAGAGGAACACTTGCCGTTGCCTTGCGTGTGAGTGCCCTGAGCTGGAGTTTGTGAATTTTTGAGATTCAGCTGAGACAAATCCAAAAAATTGTTCCCTCCAAGGTGTATCACCTTGCTATCGTTTGTTACATTTTCGATAAAATCGCTATATACAGGCTCCACACACACATCAAACCCAATACTTATAGGTTTATTTCCAAGTGTGTTAGAAGTGCCAGTGCTAGTGCCAGTACTCACCGTTTTCTCCATTTGATAGTTCAAAAGTTCATACTTCGCTGAAATACTTTCGCGATAGGAAATCCTAACCCTTCCCATCTGAGCCTTGACCTTTTCTTGCAGCAGCCTTGATAATGTGACCTCTAAGTGTAATTCACCCATTCCAGTCAAGACAATTTGGTCACCACCTTCAATATCTCTGAAATAGTTCAAAGACGGATCCTGTAATACCAGATTGTTCAGAACATTAATCAAGTGTTTCTCATCGCTAATAGAATCCGGCTCAATCTGACAAAAGAACACTGGTGGTGGAATACGTATCTTGTGTAATTGAAGAAGATCATCATTGGTTGAATTATGGGTCAATGCATTTTCACCCGGTACCAGATCCTTTTCTAAGCCACCAAGTACATCCCACCCATCCTCAGCATTCTGATTATCCATTTTTTCAGAGACGCCAACAACCTCCCTACTACTATGGTTGGCATTGATATTTTTTAACTTCCTTTCTGTGCTTTTGGGATTTTCATGGCTTAATTTTTCTGGTGACCCGCTTACAATACTTGGATGATTCAAATCCAATAGAGTATCTCCAGTTTTGGTATGCTTCATTCCCAACAACACACCAATATTTCCAGCTTTCAGTTCGCTGATCTCTTCAGAATAATCTGCATATATTGTCATAATCTTATTTACCCTTTCTTTAACCAATTTAGAACGCTTTGATATGCTAGAATTCACTACGGTGGCCTTAGCCTGAAGCGTTCCACTGTATATCCTAACGAATACCATCACACCTTTCAAGTTATCCACTACTACCTTAAATACAAATGCAACCAGTGGAGCATCATCAATTGCCCACACTTCGTTTTTGGGCCTCAAAATCAGTTGGGTTCCTAGTCGAGAATTTCCTTTTGGTGAGGGTAGGTATAATTTAATTGCATCCAATATTGG
>LSSK01000171.1:0-18196 GCA_001969505.1 Zancudomyces culisetae | reverse complement strand
TTAATAGTAACATTTACAACAAGTTCACAATAACCAGCACTGTCCAGCGCCTTTAATACCTTTCCCATTTTCATAAAGATGGCCACTTGTGAGCCTTTCTTTATTGGAAGCTGTGAAAAACATGAGGTATCAGAAACCTTCTGAATCTCCGAAAAAGTATCATGGCTTGACTCAAAAAGCAGCGTTTTCTTTGGTGAAACACCTACAACACTCCCCACTTTCGATACCCCAAAGATTTGAGCAGAATCAACAGATATATTTATATTTGCGCTCGAGTTATGAGAAACTTGTACCACAATCGCCTTCGCGTTGGCTCCATAATCATTCAAGTATATCAACGGTTCCTCACTATACCAATCCGAAACGGTGGTAAGTCTCCAACTAATGCTTGTATCAAGTTCTATCGCTCCAAAGCTCAACAACAGATCGTAATAGTTTGGCAACTTCCAGTTTAGTTCATTTATACGTTGGCTTGTCCTCTTACTACCTGACCTTGTCTTTACTTTTATTTCTCTGTATCTATCCATTTCTACAAAGTATTTTGGATCAAGAACACCATAGAGTTTTGCATGAACATAATATATTTTTGGTGTCATTTTATTTATGGAAATCTTCCATGAATCAGAAAATTCAGCAAATCCTTTTCCAAGAAATCCAGAATCGGTATCTGTAGCTTCCAGATATTCTTCATTCACATTTATAAACGAATCCTCAAAATCTTGCTGCTCATCTGCTCCACCTCTTGCTGAAAAATATTCTTCGTCATATTCTACACATCCATTACCGCTGTTTTTACTGACAAAAACACTCGTATCAGCTGCCAGCCCATCACGAACACCATTGGCACCACTCTCCTGTTCCACAAACTCATCGCTGTCGTCGCTGTCAGAGTCACAATTATAACTAAATCCATTACCCCTACTTTTTCTGTTATAGTCACCAATACAATTTCCTCTCCGATGACTTCTCCATAAGCACTTTTTGGACTTACTAATGTAAAATTTCACCTTCAAATCACCAAACGCCAGTATACTTGAATAGTACTTAACACCCTTCACGTTTGTTTTTACAATCATTTCACTTCCCTGTGACTGTATGCTTAGCTCTCCCATTATTTTGCCCACGTGTTTTCGGGATTTTCTCGATTTGTTTTCGTTTACAATATCATTTCCTTTGCCTTCATTAGGAATCAACTCTAATAAATCGTATATGTTACATTGGAATTCAGTAGGCTTTTCAGTATTCGCATTTTCCCATATACAAACCGGTACTATTGCATGTCCAATATTCGTATGTCTAATTCTATGGCTACTAAAAAACATTGAATCCTCCATATGCTCTATAACTTCCTTTTTGCTGTAGTACAAATTCTGTGCTTTCATCAATCTTAGTTTCTGTAAAAATTCAGAAACACTCAGTAGATATACGCTGTTATGCTTTCTATCCTCAACCTTGATGCTGTACATTTTCTCTGTCTCCTTCTCCACCTCCTTGCTGCTTTTACCACCTTGCTCGTTTGCTCTGAAATATTCCGTATCTATCTCACTGCCGACCGGTCCACCAATATACCCTTGCTCAAGCTCAAACTCGTCGCATCTTCCCCCTTCCTTTCTTATACCAGTCATTAGCATTGTGTATTTCACAGGAACTCGAAGCTTTTTCGCAATTATGTTGGCTTGCTTCATCTTATACACGTTTATTAGCATCTCCTTGGCCATATCCACTACGTTGATGTTTCGTCCTAAGTTGATTATCTCCCGTAAAACTCTCTTTGCTCTTGCTGATACCCTCAGATCTATACCATTGTTCGCCTCAGTCATGGCCAAAAGCCCTGCTCGCAACATTCCTACCACCGCTAGCTGTTTCTGTAGCCTGTTAAGAATTCTCTGAAACTTTCCCCGCTTGTTCGCATCTATCATATCATATCTGGTATTATAGCTATTGTATGAGAATGTATCAGTATTATCCATACTATATAGCTGTTCTGCAAAGCTTGATTTTAGTTGGAATAGTATTTTTATTTCTTTTTCCATTTTTGCAAGCAATTCGCTCCGTCTATTGAAATGTAATTGAGGCTTTAGCTTATAACGTTTAAAACTCGTTGCAAAATCCAGAACAGGGTTTACGTCGGTATTGATATTTTTGGTATTAGTATCAGTACTATTTTCATGATTCATCACGGCTATAATCCCAAGTTTGGAATCCGTGCCTATACTTCCCTTTACCAGGTTTGGTGCCATCTTTAGAACCTTCTCCCTTTCTCCCTCTCTTTCCATTTTCCTTTCGAACAACCCCTCAAACGACTCTAGCATTTTTTCATTGGTTGTGTCACCATTTACTGTTATATTCCCGTTATCAGCGCTTCTCTCAATGTCAAAAAATTGGATTTTTGGATTTATTTCTACTTTTTTCCCGTTTATAGTAATCGTATCTATGAATTCTATAATAAAGCTGCAACTACTCTCCCTGCTAATTTTTTCAGAGTCATTACCCTATAGAGATACATTTGTACATTTTTTTTCCAACATTATAACCCTTTTTAAATATTCTTTGTACAAAACCTGGAAGGACGATTTTCATCTCATTCTTGATAAAAGCTAGATGTTTATATGTATTTTACACACATACACACACACACACCCCAATTATGAGAGATGGTAACGTAAAAATATATATACTGTCGACTGATTACCAGTCACTTTCTGTATACATTAAATCCGATTCAAACCTACCTTACACAAATGTTTTATAACATTCAGAACATCAACACTGGATTTTAAGTGCACCTTGTTTAACTTTTCTACATAATACCCAACCAGACTGTGTTCCTTTACTTGTAAAGCCCTGAGCCCAGTTAAATTCCGCGACTTGTTTCCAGTATAGCTATGATAATCTCCAAGCATATCGTACACTTTTCCCTTGGTTATTTTGTAACTGGAAACCCAGACCTCCCTGTCATAATATTTGTATCTATTTCCCCAAAACGTTTGATTCAGTCTATCTTTTTCAACAAGATCCACACAGGTGTTGTATAATATTCCAGCGTTACTACCTATAACATTCTGTGTAAGAGTATGTCTCCCACTTAAAAACTCATTCCCAAAGAGCAATTCTCTCCTACCAATCGATTTATCTCCGTATACGACTATGTTTACATCAAACCCTTTAAGCGAATCTCTGACAAGTGGCCTTACAAAGTCATTATATATGTGATTATTTTCCTGGCCACACTGGAAAGTTTTAATGTCTTCTTTTGCACAAAATATATTCTCAAACGAATAGCTCCACTCTTCGTTAATAGTACTATTTGGCACAGTTTTTGCCTTCAAAGATTTGCATTGAGGTACAGGAATCCCAAGTGGAATTGAACTTGTGATTCCGACAGTATCATCCCATTTTCTTTGATACCGTTCTGTTTTCAAATCTATAAATAACGGAACAAAGGTGATGATTGATTTGTGTTTATAGATACACTTTTTTCGTATCACTTTCTCGCGTTTCCCGGGAAAGAAGGGGCCAAAGGGATCCAAAATCAATACATACTAGCTTAATTTTCATTTAAACAACAAAACTTACCTCCCTCGCTAGTCTGAAGGAGAATTGCGATGCTTACTTGGCTATCCATTCTAATTGACGTGTGTATACACCTAATTATTCAGCCAGATAAACAAGAATATATTATTTCTACACCTCTATGTTGTTTGCTTCTATTTTCCACCCCGTTAATTCCTAGTATAGCCCTTTGCAGACTGTGCTACAGAATTTGTTTAAATTGTCAAAAAGGCTTCGATTACAAATACATCCACCATTCCCATATAATTCCCGGGTACGTCACTAATAGTCCAGCTGAAAACACAGTTTCTCTATGCAAACACAATTTTTACTTTAAATTGAATTTTCCCTCTCTTTTTCTTGTCTTTTCGTCTTGTCTTTCTCCTGTTTTTCTTTTTCTCTTTCTCTTTCTCGTCCTCTTCCCTATATTAGCACGCGAAATATTTGACAAGTTTCGTTAATTCGTTTCGCATTCTGGGATTGAAAATAACATGGCAATTTTTATGTAATTTCAAATGCTAATAAAGCATGGACAGAAAAAAAAATCCCAGACTTTTCTTGGTCACGATTATTTTCTAAAGGCAACTTTTTTGTTTTGTCAATTCTGCTTCAACCATTGATACAACAGAGCTAAACCCTTTGTTAGGCTGCAAGGGAACTACTAATCTTTTGAAGCACGGTTATGTCTTATTTCTGGTCTTACCGCCAGGTGTTAATCTGATATGTAAACAGCAAAATGAGTAATAGAGTCTACATCAAGTATATTTTATATCTGCACCATCATTAAACGGATCAACCTCGCATATTTGAAACCGTTTGAATGTAGTATTATGGTACCGCAAATAGTATTGGTAGCTTATCGAAAAACGGGGGTGTTTTGAAAATAAAAGTATCGGACGCTGGTTGTGTTCAGGAGGTCGTGAGTAGCTTTGTCTAGATACACCCAGTCCCTATTGGACCATACAAAAAAAAAAGAGATACCATGGGCTTTTTTAAGCCTAAAACAGCGAGTAAATAGTGGCTATTTTATGATCACGGGACCCGCGGGTACTATTACCACAATAATACAAAAATTAGCGAATAACAGAAATGCTCTTGGTTTTTCACTCAAATTACAAATAACAACAAAAAACGTGATTTTCGGATTTTCGAGTCTCTCTAGGACGCTTTAATACACCAGACAATAACCTTTGGCACAAAGGCCAAATATATATTAACAAAGCGACATTTCTTGAAATTCAAGTGCGTCAGCCATACTTGCTGCCAAAGAAGAAAAAAAGGAAACATATGAGCAACAGAACTACTACCATTTTACTTTCATTTGCATTACATGGCCGCAAGTTTAGCAGGGTTTCGTTGTTGATTGTTTCTCAGCAGAATGGAACTAAAACGAATTTTTCTCTTTATCAAAAATAATGATATTAAAAAGATTTAGTATAGTGTAGTAGAAAAGAAAAAACCAAGTTTGTAAAAAGCGCAATGGTTATATCTATGTTATTAGAGTTTATTAAGGTATCAAAAACAACTTATGCTAGACAAGCGTTTAATGAGGAAAATGTAAAAGTAGGCCTTTTTTTTTATTAAACCGTTTCGCATTTTAGTCGGAAAAACCAATTTCCACTTGATTGGATATTTGTATTATATGAACAGACTTTAAGGGGGTGTGATTTTTATTCCTGGGCCCCAAGTAGATGACAGATGGATTGTGGACAGGAACTCTAAAATGTTGTTATATACTTTAATACTAAATTCATTTTTGTGTGATATAAAGTAATGTAATTTTTTTTACTCTTTTTTCCTGGTCTTGCGTGTGCTCTTACTGATTTTATCAGCTCTGTTGCATTATCTAATTTTTACAAAAATTTAAGATCATGTTAAAATATCTATACAATGTAATTTCTTGCACATTAACCTATACTTCTGTTTGATGAAAGGTATTAGTTACCTATAACTTGTTCGTCGCTAAAATGGAGCTACGTGAAAAAAAAAGGATGGTTAGGTTTCGAGTATCTTGTGGCCTTTAGTTAAATAAACATATATTCTAAATTACCTTGGCAAAACCTATTTATTATGAAAAAAAAGTCACGTTAGCGAATAGAACTCAACTGGGTTACAGAATATAAATACTTACCTGCATGCACAATATGAAATTTATCCTCTTTAAACTCAAATGACTTTTTGGCATATTTAACAGCATTTGTAATGTCGTCGGTTACATTTCCTGTTTATCAAAAGAGTATACTGTTAATTACTGGCTTAAAATATACGATGGACAAGATAAGACGCTTAGACATAGTCTTGATAAATGGAATTTCCATGTGCATAATTTTGAAAAAAAAAACGCACCTTTGTTTACAGTAGGCATTAACCCTTTTGGACCTAGAATCCTAGCAATTTTGGCCACATGAGGAAGGGCGCCAGTTGTAGAGATACATTTATCGAATTCCAGCTCTTCATTTTTAATCTATTTTTAACCATTAACCAGAAAGTTTAACACAATAGACCTCTGTACATCACATATATGTGTGCTATAATCCAACAGTTAAATTAAAACCCAAATTTTAACTAGCATGATGCAAACCTACCTTTTCAATAATATCCATACAACCCACAATATCCGCACCTGCTTCTTTAGCCTCTGCTGCTTGTTTTCCCTAGTTAGATGGAGAAGTACAGAATGATATATATCGCCATATATTTTCTTTTTTGCATTTAAAGATATACGCATAAACCTAAAGTACACATACCTCTGCAAACACCAGAAGTTTGATATCGTTATTCAGCGCATGTGGCATAATGAAATTTCCACGAATTTGATGTTGCCCCTTCTCAGGTTTGCACTGAATATGAATCTCGAATGTATCGTTATCTTTTCCAATCTCATAAGCCTATTAATAAATGTAAAATGAAGATCAAAAATAGAAAATACAAAATTATTTGCAAAATGCATTGAAATAATAAGATTAATAAAAAGACACTGCAAAAGTCGACCATTAAACTATTGAAAACGAGAATCTTACCCTAATAACTTTCAGAGCATCGGTAATTTGAACAGAATCATCGATTTTCTTTACTTTAGCCTTCTTTACTGCGTAGTTTCTGACTAGAATCAACTATAAATATTGCCATTTACAAACGAAATTTAACTTTACAATCACAAATTTGTAGTTATTCTTCGATACTTCAATTTACAACTACAATAAAATGGTTCATACCTGTTTAACACTAGATATGGGAGTCGTGGTTTTTTTACAAAATATATTGCCCGAGGTTCGCAGAATACTCATTTTGCTCCACTTAATATAATATCGTTTTGGTGTTTATTTTCTGTTATTTTGTGGATTATTATAATTGATTATAAACACTGATTTCAGAATATCTGAATTCGTATACTATCAGTTTCGGATAAAAAAATTTTTACATGAATTTTATTGGATCTTGATCAAAATAGCTGTTCAAAAAAAAAATAACAACTGAAATTCAAATGTCAGTGATTAAAACTTACACACAAACAGACCCAAGTAAAAAAAGATGGTGATGGAAATATTGGTTTGTAGGCGGTATGGCGTATATTATATGAATCAAGTGTTTTTATGGCAAGATATAGTGTAATTTAATATATAAAAGGCTTGTGGTTTTCAATATAACAATACGAGTATACTACATCAAAATGAGAGATATACTGACTTAGTAATTTTTAAACTCGCAGTTAAACATCAGTGAATCAAAAACTGCGTTCTCTAGGTGGGAATCCCTCAACCATTTATCATTATACCATGATATGTAGATATGTATATATTGATATTGATATTGATATTCAGGAATAATATCGTTTGCAGTTTTGAAAAGACATATACAGTACTTTATGCATCTAGTACAAAGTTTTGCATAGTAATTTTTTGTGTGTGTATGAGTCTAGTTTATTTCAAATATTCATTACTACGTATTCAGTTAATATGATATGATGAAAGAAAAATGCAATTTACGCACATCAAGAATAAATTATCCTCTGCTCAGGGCATCGAGCTCATAAAAATATATAATCATCATTGAAGTGCTTATCATTTTATTCAAAATGCGAAGCCAACCAAGTTTGTGTGACCCTGCATTAAACTCCTCCCAATGCATTGCTTGAAAAGGCTAAGCAATAATATCTATCTTCAATAGTCGCTAGTGGTTAACACTCAGCCATCGTGCTTGAAATTGTGGCTAATAACCTTATTCATCAGTCGAATAACGCTAAAAAAGCGTTGATGGGCGTAAATAGCGAAAAAGATTAATTGGTTTGCTGTAAGTTGGTAGCGCATTATATTAAATCCTTTTAACCTGGGCAAGTAGAACTCGCAGAAAATAGGCTAAACCCACCACTGTCCATTTTGTGACGCCTTTTTTTGATCTGAAATAATTACAAATCGAAGAGGAATGTATAGGAGGGTAAGGCCGAAAATCAAATTCCAAGCCTGCCATAAAATCCTCTTGCATCAAATGTGTATATCTTTTTTTCACCTTTTATGCACGAAGAGTTTATACATCTACATAACCGTGAAAAGAGCCATTTAATCTCAACAAAAAAAGATTATCAAAATGTTACTCAGTTTAAAGATAGGTAGATTATTTTATACCTCCTTCTGGAAGCCCACACTATGCTTTTAAAAAAATACTACATTTAATTAACAAAGGCGGATATGCAAACTTTAATGTGTATGAAAACTATGCAAACCACAATGTGAGATTTCATCCAATTCGATGAGCAAAATAGATTTAATAACCATTTTTTTAAGCAGAAATACTAGTGATTCTACATGGACATTAAAAGTGCACTGCTAAAACTCAACCAAATAGATATGATGTAGAGTCCTGCATAAAATTATGTACAGAGCCATAGTCCGAGATTCGCTATTCCACATCCTTGATGTGTTGTGTTTTCGGACTATGGTATATTTTAGAGAGTAAATGTGGGAGTTCTGTTGTTGTGTATATTATATACGGCAACCAAAAAAAAGTATATAAACCCAGAGTTCCCAGTTCAATATTATCTCAAGTACTTTATCAATTGCATTCATACTTTGCATATCATAGTAGCAATCTTAAAATATAATTTTCAAAGCTGAAACTTCAGGTAAAATACCTCAACTGACAATAAAAAAACAACAGTAACAGCATCTAGTAACAACACACAAAATGTTTTCAAAACTGAATCTCGGTGTACTCGTAACCCTGTTTGCAACAAGTGTATATTCTCACATGGCTATGGTTCAACCATGTCCAAGATTATCACCAAATAATCCACTGTGTCCAGCTGGTGATCCAGTAGATTATAACATTAAGAGTCCAATTGGCACTTCATCTGCAGCCAGTCAGCCACTATGTAAAACTGACAAGAAAACGTCCAAGAACGTTGAAACATGGACAGCTGGAAGCACAGTAAAAGTCAAGTTCCGACCAGATGGTGCTGCTCATAGTGGTGGACATTGTCAGTTTGCTTTGTCGTATGACGGCGGAAAGACATTTGTAGTAATCAAGGATGTACTCAAATACTGCTTCTTTAATGGTCAGAAATATGGAAATACTGCTGAAGTATTATCATATGATATTCAACTACCATCTAATCTACCATCAAGTAACAGTGCAGTATTTGCATGGACATGGATAAATGCTAGTGGAAACCGCGAATACTACATGAACTGTGCAGATGTTGCTATCAAGGGAGTGAATGGAGGTAGTTATACAGGAAAGAAGTTGTTGATAGCAAATTATGGACCAGGAACACCAGTAGTTGCAGAATTCAATGGAAACTACGAAAGTGGTATTAGTTTGTTGAATTCAAGACCAAATATTACTGTTAATGGCAGTGGAGGATCATCACCAGCCGCAGGTGGTGGTACCCCAGCATCCTCAAGCAGTAGTATAGCTATGAGGGCTACTACTAAGACTAGTTCAGCAATTAAAGCATCCACAGCAACTTGCGCTTGCCCATGCAAGTAAATTTGTATGTTTACTCAGTTTTTTATTAGTTTCATCTATTCATCCTTTCAATCTCTTTTTAAAATCGCTACTTTAATCATCATCATCATTTCAATAAATCAATTCAAGCAAAATTTGAACTATTGCACTTTACAATAAAAAAAAGGCAGAATTACTAGGTGAATACTGGAATATCGCAATAAATTTCTGGCTTTATTGAGATTTCTGTAGACCGTTCTTTGACAAGAGATGTGTATGGAAACCCAATATAAACGCATAAATAATACTTTTTGATTTCTGATATTCCAAGACACCTAATAGATGGATACATGCAGTTCAAAGTATCATATCACAAAAAACGCGAATTATCCAAAAAACGACTAATGGGCAAACCAAACTCTAGATTCTTCTCTTCAAAAATACTACCCATAACTGGAAGAAGCCGAACGAAAAGCGTTGATACCGCATACAGTTCAAGCGGTGAGGGTTTTGCTAGTGATGTTTCTAAACCAAATATAGCATTATCCAGTGCATTTAATAATAATGACTGTTCGAGTGTAATGGAAAACGATGCTGGTGTGTTTCAATCGTCATACTATTCTAATTCCGAAAGCGATACACGTGTGAGGAGTGGATACAATAATAATAGAATTGCAAACATGACAGGATTTTGAAACCCAAAATGGGAGCAGTGGTAGTAGTTTTGGTGATGAAAGCGATGGAATAAAAAATTAGGAAACAAACATGGTTAGAAACAATTTGTCTTTTACAGTCAACAAGCTTGGATGAATGTAATGCCAATAATAGGAATATACTTTTTTATATATTTTTTATATATTTTTCATATACTTTTCATATACTTTTTATCCGGTTCGCTGCTACGCTTTTCAACCTGCTTGGCTTTTGACTGGTTTTGGTAGTTTAGATGTACAAAAAAAAGATTAGTAATAATGAGGTTAATATATGCTGTGTGAGAATACACAAAAATTGATTATGCTGAGACATGGAAGTACAACGGTGTGCTCAGAAACGTGTGCTTGGTGCTGTTAGTCTAGGTATTGCTAGCAATAACAACTAAAATATGATCAACATTATGTTTTTACAGCTGGTGAGCTAGAGTATCATAACCTAGAGTATCATAACCTAGAGCATGACAAGCTAGAAATATGTATATTCGCTTGCCCATATCCTATTTTCTTGAAAGCTGATTATAAGTGATTCTGTGCGAATACTTGTACATGTGTGTGTTGACAGGACACACCAATGGGTTAGTCAATTGATGTGCTGATGTGTTGATGTGTTGATGTGTTGATGTGTTGATATGGAAATGTATTGTGAAAACGAAAACGAAAATCAATATCAGTATCAGTATCAATATCAATATCAAACCTGAAATGGCGTGGGTTATCAAAACACTGGATCTATGGGCACTTTTATTTTTGCCGTTTAACTTTTGCCGTTTAACTTTTGCTATTTCACTTTTGCCGTTTAACTTTTACCATTTCGCTTTTACTGTTTCTTGCTTTAACATTTGTGCTTTCTCATCCAGATTTACAATAAAAATATCGTCGATAATTGAAATCAGGTTTGCATTCAAACTGTGGCACTCCGATTTTATTTGAGTTGATCATTCCTCATTGTTCTCTTTTACATTTTGCCAATTACCACTGTTAATATTTTTCACAGAAAAAAATGGCTGGCGAAAATCAATATCAAAGTTCCAAGAGTATTTACAAATATTCTAAACATGCTGGCTATTGTGGACAATCAGTATACCTAGTGTTGATAATGAAATACTAGGCCGATAGTTGAGTTTTATTGTTGCAGTGCTTTGGGATGTTTTATACAGGTATTTTGAGTCTAATTAGTTTTTTTTGGAACAGATGGGGGGATGGGGTTGAATAACCAGTTGTTAAGTTTTTGGCGTTTCACGATTTACAAGCGATATAGAGCATCGTCACTATAATATTCTAGTTCCCATGACTAGAACTGCGGCTGCAAAACAAAAAATAATACAAAAATAAGCCAGACCAGCGCTAATAAAACAATAGCAGAACTAAATAGCAAAAAAACAATAGTAAATATTCACATACCTTAATACACCATCAGGTTTACTATTATCGATGTTTAATTGAAGTTAAGCCGAATCAATAGAAAGTAACGGAATATTCTAAAATTCCAAAGTTCAAAAAAAACACCTATACTGCTAAATAAAAATCAGTTAGAAAATATAAAGAGTATGGCGTAAATATTGCACTCGGTTTACTTGCTTTGCACTATTATGGCCAGAAATTTGTATAAATGAGCTTAAATAGACGGGTTCATAACTCAATATCATTCAAACAAATATTTTTTGAGTTAATTCACACATCCACATATCCAAATATTCATATACTCATATACTCACATACTCATACATTCACATACTTTTTATACTTATTAGTTTATCATCATATTATCAACATATTACTAACACTCCCACGCAATAAGGCTTCACAACAACAGCGGAAACAGCACTAAAAGCAGCAAAAGCAGCAAAAGCAGCAAAAGCAGTAATTATAACAATAATTATAACAGAAACAACAAAAAAACAGCAGTAACAGTAACAGTAACAGTAACAACATATAATAACAACATATAATAACAGCATATAGTAACAACACACAAAATGTTTTCAAACCTCAATCTCGGTGTACTCGTAACCCTGTTTGCAACAAGTGTATATTCTCACATGGCTATGGTTCAACCATGTCCAAGATTATCACCAAATAATCCACTGTGTCCAGCTGGTGATCCAGTAGATTATAACATTAAAAATCCAATTGGCACTTCATCTGCAGCCAGTCAGCCACTATGTAAAACTGACAAGAAAACATCCAAGAACGTTGAAACATGGACAGCTGGAAGCACAGTAACTGTTAAGTTTCAGCCTAATGGTGCTGCTCATAGTGGTGGACATTGTCAGTTTGCTTTGTCGTATGATGGCGGAAAGACGTTTGTTGTAATCAAGGATGTACTCAAATACTGCTTCTTTAATGGTCAGAAATATGGAAATACTGCTGAAGTATTATCATATGATATTCAATTGCCGTCTAATCTACCATCAAGTAACAGTGCAGTATTTGCATGGACATGGATAAATGCAAGTGGAAACCGCGAATACTACATGAACTGTGCAGATGTTGCTATCAAGGGAGTGAATGGTGGTAGTTATACAGGAAAGAAGTTGTTGATAGCAAATTATGGACCAGGAACACCAGTAGTTGCAGAATTCAATGGAAACTACGAAAGTGGTATTGATCTACTGAATTCAAGGCCAAGTATTACTGTGAATGACAGTGGAACCTCATCAGAGCCAGGATATAGTACTATGGTACAACCAGGTGGGCGATCCAATGATTATTCTTTGAATATGCAGTACGATTCGTACGGGTACAACATTTCGCCCGACTATGTTGATAATGGAAGATGTAGGTGTAGTTGTGATGCAAATGGGCGCCCGTATATATTTTGAGGTCAACTTTAGTATTATAAAACTCTTTATATCCGCCTATGTTATGTAAAATGCTAATTTATTTACTAATCTAAATTTATAACCTCACATTATTTCAACTTTATAATGTAGATTCCTAATGTTTAATTTATCAAAACCAGCATAAACAAATAAACTTTGTTCTTTTTGCATTAGTGTGACTCTTTTATGTGGGGAGGCGGAGGGGAAGGAAGGGCAGTACCTGTTGTTATTCGCTAGTTCAATCAATTTTTTGCTCAGAGTTTATGTATTTATTACTTTTATTGTCACATACAAAAATACTAAGCCATTATACAATTACTTAACACGTATCAAATGTTTTAACTAAAGCACGTTGTCTATTATTTTTGCTCTTCCTCACCGCGGTCTATTATGTCGTATGGATAGTCCCTCATGTTTTTAGCGGGTTCTACTTTCGTGAATTCATCATTATGGATATTCGCCATATCAGGGTACTTTGCTATGGTTTTGATACAATTTCTAGTTTCTAGGCTTATTATTCTGATACTATTGATGATCGTTCTGTATCTATTATATTCTAGAGTATACTACTTACGACTCCTGTCTATTATAACCGTATTATTGCTTGCGTGTAATTTCAAAGGATTCGGTTCTCTTTATTAGCACCTTTTTATACCCGATTTCTTCTTTTTACTTTTCCTCTAGCTGAAATCAAGTCGGGCAAAGTTTCTAAACTGAAAAATGGGGATTTCTGCTACTATTCCATTTATACTGCAGTCTTTTCTAATGCGCCTTTCTATTTTTAAAAGATTCCAGTCAACAGTGTTCGTTTCATACAACTAGATACTTGTATAAAATAATAGCTATGCTGTATACTCATATAACACGGGTTTTGTATTCTGCTTTTTTTTATTTTTATTTGTTAGAGGTAGCGACAATGCGGAAAAAATTTCAGCCACTATTTATAGCAGTTGCAATCCAAATTCAGTTGGTATGGAATAGTGTATCTTGCATTTATTTTCAATTTCTGATCTTTATTAAAAAAAAAGTTGCTAAATGTAGAAAGGTAATATCCGTGCAATCCCACAAGCCAATAATATAATTGATTTTTGGAATTCATTGATTCCAAACAATCAGCGATTCATTAACATGTAATTTGCACAACATTATTTACAATCACTAGCATTTTTAATTCATTCAAATTCGCCTTGTGTTACCAGGCTCAAAGATAACCGATTTCTGTACCTATGCTGTATTTGTTTGTATTGTTTGTGCCTTTTTTGTGTGCTACAGAAATCTAATTGTACAATACTAACAATCATCACGCGTGCCGCACTTTTTCTTTAGTTTCTAAAGAACCTATGCCGAGTTGAAAAAGGTAGCTTTCTTCCGTTGCCTAACAACTATTTCAAAAAATCAGGAGAATGGAAACTGTTGTTATCAGCAATTTGTACGTGATTTCCAAGAGAGTGATTCCATGCTGCTATAGATAGCTGGGGAAATTATTATTATCATTATTATATTATCATACTCTCATTATTTTGGTCTTGAAGCAAGTCTAGTGCTAATTAACACAGATTTTATAAAAACACGACTTTTAAAACATTGTTGTATCGTTTTGAGATCGGATTTGGCTGGAATTAATTTGCAAATTGTTGAGATTCTGGAATCTCGTATATTTCGAGATTCCGTTACCGGTACTCTGACATCATTCGGCATACTTAAAGTGTTGGTGCTACCAATCTGAATAAATGGTAACATAGCTTGAAGCATTTCTACATGTTAATGGGTTTTCCGCTTTGAATCACCAGCAACCATTTCATTATTAACCTTGTAGTGCGAAAAGTAGCAAAAAACAAAAAAAAAACAAATGTAGAATGGAGTTGATGGCCGTGGATACTCATATTCTGCATAGCCACATCAGGTTTATATGTACAGTTGATTTCTATCTGTGTTCAAGTCAACAAAGTTATATATTTGAGCCCTTATTGACGATTTAACACTTGGAAAAGATATTTCTCAATTTGTTTATAATGAAGTTAGCAATCTGAGAGCAAAAAAAAAAAGCAGGAACTTCACTCCGTTTCGGGCTGAATACTTTTTCACAATCAATGGTATGCGCTTTCATAAAAGGTTAAAAACAAATCTCCAAGAAAATTTCAATCAGTCAGTCAGTAACAACCATTAACTTTTTCGTTTCAATTAAGCTGACAATGGCTCCCTGTAGACAAAAATCAACACGCACAACAAACCAGAGTCTCAGAAATGATTTACATGATTTTATGTGATATATGGTGCTCTCAAGATAAACACAAAATCGCTTCCTTTTTTTTTTGGCGATCTTTTAGACTAGCAGAATGATGATTGATCAACCAAAGTAAGTATCAAGTAAAGTGGTCATTTGTGCTACAACATTGTTACACACTCGTATAATTAATAGTGGTTAACGATCTACCTGGTCTCCAACTCTGGCACTAATTAACAACCGAATCGGAACAAATAGCAATCATGTAAGAGATTATTAACATCTTTGCTGCTTGGTGTTATAATATCTCAAATTCTAGTAACGTTGTAAATAATGGGTAATAAATCAAAATAATATATGTTAGGGTTGAGTTGGGTTGAGTTGGACTGGGGCACATTTGTCAAAATCTAAAACCATTTGAACCTAGAAATCAGAGAAATTAATATACATTCTTGGTTTGTGACACTCAAGGTCCATCAAATACACCCTCCAAAAAAAAAATACATACAATCTTATTGACGTGTCTGAATGTTTTCTGGAGACAATGAATATAGATGATTCCGTTTTCACTGTTTCGTTTTGGGTATATTGGTATCAGGTACCCTGATATAGTAATTTTTACGTTATGGATCCATAACTGGACTAGTAATAGTTGTTGGAGTGTCCCCCCTCCTCTCTCTCTCTCCCCCCCCCCTGCTATCTGCAACTGTACGCGAATCACAATGATCTACAAATTGGGTGACGGTGATGTATCATTTCTTTCCGAGTTTGTATAATCACTAGTGAATTTCTTGTAAATTAAAACTTTTCGGCTATTTCTAACATTTCCCAAGAATAAAAAACTTGCAAAAGAAAAACTAGAAAAATGAAAAATGAAAAACGAAATACCAAAACAACAGACCTCCGCTCTTCACGCCGTCCACTCAGGTACTCGAACGTATCACGGGTTATAGGAGGGGAAAAAAAAGAAATAAGAGCTATCAAGTCACAATAACCCTTGGCGCTTCAAGTCCTCGTAGGTCTTTCTATTAAACACATTTCCCTCGCTGTCTTCAAATTCTTCAAATGAATCAAACTTATTAACCTCAACAGTCTTTTGTTTCTTTAGCTTCTGCCAAAGAGTAACAGCATCCTCGATTTTAGTAATGTCATGGAAAGTTCTAGTATTTGGAATACCAAGTTTCTTCATGTTGTAGCTATGCCTGGCCTCCTGAAAGTGATTATCAAAGGCCTTGCGCCCGCGGTAAATATAGTTTCCACAGATTTCACAATTGAATTCTACACTAAGTCCATGAAGCTTGTAAAGCCAGAAAGGAATAGGCTTTCCATCCCAGCCTAAAGGAAGCTTCAGTGGGTTATAGATGTGCTCCGAATCTTCGTCATCCTCCTCATCGTCCACCCCGTCATTATCATTATCAGATGTTTCTGGTGAAGATAAGTACTGTTCTGCTTCTTTATTGAGTTCTTGTATCGTCAGGGCTTGTTTGCGCTCAATAGCAGATACTGTTTTAGCCACTGTTCCTACGAGAAGTTCCTGTGTAATTCTAGATATCTGGGTTTGCAGAAATTCCATGCGATATTTATTGCTATGAGCACTAGCACCTACACCATCTTGTACCTGTTGGCGTTTGGCTACTGCTTTCACATGCTTTTTACCGGTTAAATGTGATTCGAATGTAACTTTTTTTTCAAATTGTTTATCACAATATTCACAATACAGGGTGTTGGTATTAGTGGCACCATTACTACCAGTATTATTCTTTGAATAGGACTCGTCAAACTCAGATTGTGCTCGAGAAATAAACTCGTCGAGATCAAAAAGCGGTCGAGTTTTGCCTACAAATTCTTTTAGATAACCCAAAACACTTTCCAAATAGACAATGTACTTGTTGCTAATTTTGTTGTGTTCAAGTATTTTTCGATATATAAAATTTTCTCCAGAGGGATCAAATTTGTCAAAATTCCGAAGATAGTCAATGTAATCGATATTTTCTTCCTGAGCGTCGCCATTATTATCGTTTTTCTTTGTGTGTAAATTACAAAATTCTGCATACTGGCTATTCAGATCAACAAATTTACCCAATGCCTCAACACCAGAAAACAGGTTTTTAATACGTTCTTCATCAATAGCAGTATAGAAACAAGCTGGTTTTTCATTGAGTAGCGAAAGCATTAGCTGCTGATCCTCCGCTTTGATATCCTGCATGGTTAAGGGCTGATCATTCTTTAATTGCGCCTTTTTAGCCAGAATTTCTTTTTCTAATTTCGTATGTCCAAAGGTAAGACCAGATTTGTCATACTTTGCGCTGTTTACCAACTTTTGTCTTCTCAGCCTTTCCTTTTTGGATTCAGGAAGAAGCTTGAACCTGCTAAACTCCAACTCCATCAGCTCCAGCTGCTGCCCTGGATTACGTCGATGAAAGTTTGTGATTTCCGAAAGCTGCGTGTAAAAATTTTTAAGATTTGATTGGGAATCTGTCTTGTATTCTAGTTCCTTACTCTTCATCCTATATAGTATATATTTATATGTATTTATATACAACATATGCTATACATTTCCCTCTCCCTCTCCCTCTCCCTCTCCATTTTTATACACTTTTTGATTACGCTACTGTCTCACAAACAAAATACAAAAAACATAGAAAAAAAAATTTGTGTGAATGGATATATAAAATGCCAAACCTACTTCGATTCATCTGTATAGAGCTCGAGAAGGATTGCCTTTTGATTTCGGAGGCGTTCCAAAAGTCCCGCCATTATATGATCCCTATAGAGCTTATGTTTATAGCTGGTTAGCTTCAATAGCTTTAGGTCGACCAGCGCCTGCTCTATCCGTTCTATTTCCTCATGCAGCAGCCGTTGTCTTTCAAGAATCGAATCCATCTTTTTGTTTATGTTTTTTTTTTGTCTATTTTAAAAAACAAGTAAAATTTTTTTGATTA
>LSSK01000018.1:42889-73157 GCA_001969505.1 Zancudomyces culisetae | reverse complement strand
AAATTAAATTAATTGATCATGTCCACAATAAAACATTTCCATAATAATCACAACTGAATAACCATGGCTTTGTTGGGTGGAACATAATATCAAGAAAACCTAAACCATCCGAACTATTATTGTCGGAAATGGAATGGGGCAAAACCAGTATTTTTACAGGAACAATAACAGGGTCGCTAAACAAGGACATTTGATCCTGGTCCGAATCCGAGTCGCTAGAAGGATCAGACGAATTCTTTGCAGTAGGGATAGTGCAGTGGAAGATACGGATAGTATTATCATCGGAACAAGTAGCAAACAGAGGCAATGATCTATGGAAAATGACTCTGCGGATGGCAGCACTGTGCAGCTTGTTGAAGAACTTGATTGGCGAAGCTACGGACAAATCGGTATCGTACCACTGGAACTTCTTATCGTAGGAACCGACAATAATATGGTTTTCGAACTGGGGATGAGCGTCCATTGTGGAAATCCACTTGATGGCGTTGGATGTCGGTTTGCAATCAAACAACTGTTTTTTGGTGGATTGTAACAAGTCGTAGCATTTGATTGATTTGGAAGTAACCAAATATAACAGATTTGGCTTTCTTGCATGGAACTTCACACACTCTATATGCACTGCATTCCCACTTCCACTCGATGAAAATGGTGTAATGGTTGTCTCCAAACTACTCAGCTTATGGATTGTCACTTTGTTTGTGTTGGTCAGTGTTATAAAGTAGTCGCCATTTCTATGCCAATCAAAATGCTTGATTGTTATTCCACTCCCCTCCTCCTCTTCCTCTTCCTCTTCTTTTTCTTTTTCTTCTTTTTCTTCTTCCTTCTTTTCTTTTCCTTGTTTACTATCAAATCCAATTTGTAAAACTGCTTCAATTCCTTCTTGTTCTCCATTTACTGATGTTGGTTTATAATAGAAACATCCACTGCTTTCATTAGTTGGTGGCAAGTTTTCAAACATCTTTTTGTAATATCCTTCTGCTCCCAAGTTACCGTTATTTTTGCTGTATGGATTGGTGAATTTTGGTGAAATGAAAAATACCTTGTTTTCAACACATGCTGCCAAAAACAAATGTTCATTACTAGCTGTGTTCTTTGGTCTATATGGATTCCATGCTACTTTTTCAACCACACCGTTAGCTCTTGTCGAGAGCTTGTACGATGCCAGTAGATTTCCTGTTTGAATTTCCCATATACAGACAATACCAAAGGCTGAATGTCCGCTGGCCAAATACAAGCCATTAGGATCCACACTAATACTCTTAACCAGCCGTTTTTCCCTACTCTTATCTCCTACACTCATCATTGGAACTGTTGGTATTCCCTTATTATAAACAACCGTGAGTGTTGTTGGGAACGGTCGTAATGAATACAACTTGTCCTGGTCAATAATAAAACTCTCGTTTTCATCCATCGCCTTGTTGGCAAACAAACTCAATGGATCAATATTCATCTTTGTACGTTGAAGTCGTGGTGCCAAGTATAAATCCAAACTGCGTTGGAATCTATCCTCCAACAATTTAGAAACCATGTTTGGAAGATAAAGAAGCTTCTTGTAGTCCTTTACATCCTCAGAAATATACTCTTTTAGTGGATGGTATGAATCATAATGCTGTGGTAAATCCATTTTTGGTGCTGGAATAACGTCTCTCTTCTTGGCAGTCTCGCTTCGTGTCTCTGCCTTTGACCAAATATCATAAAACTCTCCCTTTTCTTGGTCCCGTTTATCCTTGGCTCCTTCCTTTTCTTGATCCTTAATTGCCTGATACTGTTGCTGCCTAATGTACTTTACCATCTTCATAATCTTTGCATGTTCATACTTGCTAGGAATATACGATTTCTTGGAATTTCCACTGTCCTTCAGTGGTGTATCCATCACTTTTCCACTAAACCACTCCACTGTATCTGTATACTCTTCGTAATCCTTCACTGGATATTTACCCTCCACAATCTGCTGGATTATCTGTAACTCCTCCTTTGATAACTCCGAATCGCCACTCTTTCCTCCCTCCTTCTCGTTATACGATTTCATAAACTGCCCAATCTTGCTATCCCCATCCTCGACACTAGCACCATTTGCCATTTCCTTGCGTCGAGCTACTTCTGGCTTGATTATTTTCTTGCCATCCCGATCATACCCCTTATGATCATATTCATTATACCACTCCTTGGGAATATTTCCCAACGTATCTCCCTCAGCCTCACTTTCATCCTCACCACCGCTATCCTTTTCCTGTTGTTTTTCCAGCTGCACTTGTGCTATTCTGGTCTTTCTGTCCTTCTTCCACCGCCCAAGATCGTATTTATGTACCAGGTCATCACTATTGTCTGCAGCACTGAAATCCAAGGTTTCCATGGAGCTGTTCAACTGCACATCCTCTTCCTCCTCTGCATCGGAATTCACGTCCAATTCTAGTTCTGATCCTAATTCTGAATCTGAATCTGAATCTTCCACTAGACTCGAATACTCGTCATCCATTTCCTCAGAATCTACCTCCTCCTCATCACTATCCTCGCTCAAATCGCTACTATTTATTGAGGAAACGCTACCATCCTGTTCGCTGTCATAAACTTGCTCTTGCTCCACCTTTTTCTCCACCTTTTTCTCTACCTTTTTGTTTCTTTTACCAACTGCCCCCATTTTATTCTTTAGTTTCTATTTCTATTTTTCTATTATTATTATTATTATTATTATAGTTTTTTATTTTTTGTTTTTTTTTTGTTGCTGATAGTTTAATTTTTACAAGTAATAAATGTTGTATATCCTTTATTTTTTCGATCTTTAATTTTTTTTGTTTTTTTTTACTTTTTATTATTCTAATGAAAATGTTAGAAAATATTCAACTCGTAAAAAAAAAAAAATTTTTTTTTTATATTTTTTTCTTTACTTTTCTTGTACAACAAATTCCTGCAAACTCTAAAGAAAATATTAGAAACTAGAAAAAAAAAAATTTTTTTTTTGTCTCCTTTCTTTGATCTGGTTTAGTTTACCTAAAAATAAAATACATTTGTACTCCAAGTCACGTGTACTTTACATCTTGCAATGTCCATCAATACATTACAATTACAATTACAACTATAACTATAACTATAAAAATTAATACTAGACAAAAGAGGGGGGGAAAAAGTTTTATATAGTAATAGTAGTGGTAGTATTAGATTGTTAATAAACATGGTTATGATGCCCTTTAGTTCTATTATAGTAAATACTAGATAAATTGTAATTATATATATATATTTTTTTCTTTTACAAAACAGTTCTAAAATAACATAGTAGTAGGATAACATTGAAATTAAATGTATAGTGATTAATGATATTGAAATAGTAGAATGTAATACAGTTTGCAAATAAATACCCTACACACCCACAGTAATCTTTACAGTAATATATTATTATTACATCCGTCTTTGTCTTTTGCTTTTGCTTTGTATATGTTTTAGCTTCTTTTTTTCTATAAAAAAAAAAGAAAAAAGAAAAAAGAAAAAAAAGGAATGGCTTGCATGATGAAATCAGAGTTAAATATATTATGACAAAAGGCAAAAATAAAAGAAAAAAGAAAAGTAATGGAAAGAAATGAAAATAGTAGTACTGGTAAGCATAAAGGCTTATTTGTTCAAAAACGAGTGCGTATGGGAAGTGGCCTTCTTTCCAGGAACACATATATCTATATTTTTGAGCCAATTGGCTTCCATCATATCCTTAAGATGAGGACGGTTTTCGGGATCTAAATCAACCAGGCCAGTAACCCAAGGTCTGGCATCATCATCCAGCTTGGTTGGCAGCTGATTAAACAATCTATCTCTTCCATGAGGCCAATTCTTTATAAATGTCGCATAGTTTTTATCGAGCGAGGCATCGGCAATTTTCCAGGGAAACTTGAGCATAAACATACACAAATAGATTATCCCAATACTCCAATTATCTGAAGCCTCGGCATTATAAGGAACGGTTTTGTTGAAAACTTCGGGGGCTATGTAAGGATCGGAGCCATAGATACCCAAAACTTTGTTTGGCTGTTTTTGGAATGGAGCTTTAAAAACGGTTGCACAACCAAAATCAATAAGCTTAACAATTCCTTCTTCAGACAACAATACGTTTTCCAACTTCAAATCCCGATGAGCTATTCCCAAATTGTGGATGTATTCAACTCCTCTGCACAACTGCTTAAACAAACACAGCGATTCGTCTAGAGCCAGATCACCAATAGCCACAAACTTGAACAGGTCGTATGGACAGTACTCCATTATCTCATAAACCCGCTCACCTTCGAAAATCAAATCCAGTGTTTCTATAACGTTTTCATGATGAAGACTTGAGCCAATACAAAACTCTGATGTAACCTTCTTCATATATGCCCGCGGTGTTTCGTCCGCTCGTCTTCGTCTAAACTCCTTGACAGCAAACAGCTTCTGTGCTGCTGGAGAGTAGCAGTGGTTTTCGCTTCCATCTGCCTGCGACGTGTTTGTCACGTTTCGCAGACTTGGAGGTCGCTGGTCAACAGCTGCGCCCTGCAACAGCCGCACTGTTCCCCCTGTTCCCTTTCCAATCACTTTTGTTGTTCTGCCGTATTTGTTTAGATTGAATTCGTGCTTTGATAACATCTTTGCCGTTGTTGTTGCCGCCCGCTGAAGTGTGGTTCCAGCTGTGCTTTTTGTTTGCAATTGTGGTTGTAATTGTGGTTGTGGTTGTGTTTGCGGTTGTGTTTGTGTTTGTGTTTGCACCACTTTTACTTCCTCTGCTACTTTATTGTCGTTCACTACTTTGCTCAATACATCATTTTCCGCTTCCCTATCTCTGGCATTCATCAAACTCCCCATATCCATCAACATCTGCTTCTTATCTTTCACCTCCACTATTGAATTCAATCTTTCCTGCATTTCTTTTTGTTCCTTTTTTTGCCTGGAGATTTCTAGATCCAGCGCCGATCCCGGCTCGGGCTGAATCACCTCCTCCACAGACTCTCTACTACTTACATGCATAATTCCATCAGACCCTGTAGCCGTTGTCGCCTCCGTCTCTGGCAAGTCCTTGGGTTCTTCAATCTCCGGTATTGCTTCTTCATCTTTCACTGTTGCTCCATACCTAAGTCCCTTCTTTGTTGCAAATGGAAGACTCAGTTTGTCCACTACAATCAAGCTCTCTTTCTTCTCTGGCTTGTAGTACCTCTCTGCCTCATACTTTTCTGCGTGTTCTTCCTCATTGCTATCCACTTCTTTGCTCTCTACCTCATGGTTCTCTACTTTCAGATCTTTCATATTAGCTGGTCCTACTATTGGTGACTTGTATCCAATACTATACTTTCTTTCGTCCGCTTGAACCCTGTCTATTATATGCTTTAGCTTTTGGGTATCTGTGCTTATAACCGCTCCTGCCTCCTTTGCCTTTTTGGTAAATAGCGTCTGTATTTTGTTTCCCAAAGATATTGACCTTCCCAACCCGCGAACTCCCACCCCCTCTTCCTTGATCTTCTTTTCTCTTTCCTGCCCTCCCATATTGCTTGTTCTTTTTTTCTAAAAGCTCTGGTTTATTCTCCAACCTTTTCTTTTTTCCAAAACTTGACTTGACTTGACTTGACTTGACTTGCTCTTGCTCTTGCCTTGCCTTGCCTTGTTTTCTTTCTACTGTTGATATTTTTCTAATAATACAATCTTGCTGTAGATAATCCAATTACTCGATGTATTTATTTCTAAAACTAATATCCCAAAAAGTAATTGTCCTATGCCTTTCTGTTTCACTTTCTACGTTGCTTTTGGATTAATAATTTTATAAACTCTATACCACTTTCTTTCTTGCGTTTTAAAGTCTTTTAAATTAGAGAAATCCTTGAAGTATGTCTAGACGACGCGTTGTGTGATTGTGTGTGTGTGTGTGTGTGTGTGTGTTTTTTTTTGTTATATTCCTTTTTTCTTTTATGTTCTAGTTCATAATAAAATGACTGAACCTCTTATCCCTATTCAATCAATGCTTTTTTTTTTTTTTTTAAAAAAAAGACTAAAATAAAATAAAAAGAGGTTCTTTTCGCTACGAACAATGTTCTTTTAAATTTGTTTCGTTTTAATAACGGTCCTATATCATATCATACAGTTTTCAATACTTGAGTTATATGTTTTTAGTTTAGGAAGTTTACGGCTCATCGCATAATAACATTTACCAATACTCAAATCTTTGTATACAATACTTTACCTTGTTAGCTGTCTCACTACAAAATAGTTTTACCCCACCCCCCCTTTATCCTTTTTTCTTTTCTTTTTTCGCCTCACTTTTCTTTATTCCCTCTGTAATAAGAAGAAAGTACCTTTTATTCTCTGGTCCTACAACCTCTTACTTGATATAGCAATAAAAATTAATTCACTTCTACAGTTCAAACATAGTTTATTGATGTTTTTCTGACTTTTTTTTTACTACTACTATGTTGCATTAATTTAACCCGCTTTATTCTTTAAAAAAAAACTTTATCGCCTTTTTATCTGGTAAATTTTGCTTTGCTCACGCTTTTTTTTTTCTCTGTCCTTCAATTACTTGTTGCGTTAAATCTTTAAACTTTCCTATCGCTATAAAATAAAATATTTGGTTGTATTATCTACTTGTTTTGTATTTACTGAAAAAAAATTTTATTTCCGGATTTTACAAAACAAAAATTAGTTCAGTTTTAGAACGTTTTTACTGACGTACATTATCATTTTTTTATTTCTCAGTCTTTTTTATAGAACAGAAATTGTCATGATATACTTTTAATCCACTACCTTTCTTTCTTTTTTCCTTCCCTATTTACCTCTTTCCTTCCTTCCTCACCATCTTTTCTCTCCCCCCCCTCTCCCCTTAAATTGTTTAGCGCCAATATGTTCAATCCACTTATAACACAATAAATTTTCTCTCAACAATACAAAAAATTACCTAACATTTGTTTTGTGTTACTATTTATAAATCCGATTTTTTTTCTTCCCATCAAACCTTTTTCAACCTATACTTTTTAAAACCCTGCTTTCTAAAAGCCATTTAACAGCACTCCTAAATAAATACACCCATTTTCTCTCTACCACCACCTAGGCACACTGCTGCCAAGCTATAGTCAAAGTAGTTTCATCTTAGCCTTTCTTCTCCTTAACTTGTTGTCTTCAAGAATTCTAATATTGTGTTTGGAGGGAGAATGCAAGTCACTAAACTACCCAAGAATCGCTCTTTTTTCTTTCCTTCGTTTTTTGCTTTTATTTATTTCTACCTTTTTTTTTGTTTTTTACGTTAGCTTTCTTGCATGTTGATTTGTCAAATTTAGATTTTGTTTTTTTTATCTCCAATGGCCTTCATCTGTACTCTAATCCTCCCTTTCGAGATTTCTATTCTTCGGCAGTATTTTAGCTATTGTGCCAAATAGTCATGCTGAATTAGCTTTATTTGCTTTCTATTCCTCTATTGGCCTTAATCTTTATTCCTATTTTTTTTATCGTCGAATAATCCACAACCCATTGGCATTTTTTTTTTGTTGTTTGATTGCTTTGCTAAGCATCATCTTTTTCTTCCAATAACACATTTAGGGATAACCTCCAAATTTCATTGTTAATTACAATTATCTAAAATCTACAATGAATTATGTCTCATCCCTTTACCCTTCTAAACATCCTCGTGGCCCTAACTTTTTCTCACTTTCCCTCTAATACATCCAAACATTCATAATAATCGATTAGGATTCCCGCATGTGGGCTAATATCTACTGATTGCTCTCTATCAACTTTCATCAATCACGCCAATTGTTTTCTCCGCCACTTGCTCCAAACCTGTTTATTTATTTATTTTTTCTTTCTCCCCTTAAATAAATTCTAAACGGCTTTTCAAATTCACACATCTCCGCTTCTCCATTTTTATGAAGTGACTTTTTTTTTTACATTTCCTAATCAACATTAGGAACTTTATTTTTATTTGACTTGTATTTCTAACTTTCTCGCACAATGGCAATAGATATCTAAATAATTAGAAACATCAGTCTAACATCCAAAGTGATTGTGTACTTTCTAATAACGGTAACACAAAATAACAGCTGTTGTTGGACAAAGTCGTACTGTACTTCCGTATCAACACCTCAATCTATCTCTAGATACACTCACACACTCACATTGGTTATAGTACTTGTTTATTTCGCCTCCTCTTTCTGTCAAAAATTAAAATCACCAATTTCAATCTCACTCTAGCTTTTTTTTCTTTCCTTCTACATTGTTGTTTGGGACCATCGTCTCTAAAAAGAAAGAAAAAAGTCTATACTTTCTATTCACGTGTCAATATTTACAATACATTTAAGAAATATACAGCATTTTTATTCGCGCACATACCCAAATACTGCGATTCATGTGACAACTGTATCATCTATCATCCTATCATATATGATTAGAAGATACAACTATAGTTAATTGTACTTTTTCAGTGTTGCATTTTAGAATAGGTTGAGACTTTTTCTTCAAACACAAGAATGATTTTTACTCATAGTAGTAAATAAATAGAAGTTGAAGTAAACCAGAAAAGAACACCCAAGTACAAAGCACATCACGGTCGCGTAGGGGCACCACCACCACCACATCCTCCTCCTCCTCCTCCTCTCACTAAGCTTGTCATTCTATTCATCCTAAATATTTTTGTATACTGTTTTGTATATTTCACTTTTGAAAATGTGCCCATAATCGACATTATCCAGTCAACACATTCTGGCACTATATGAATATGGAAGGAAGGAGTCCATTGTTCCTAATTGAATTATTTCGCTAATAAAGCTGCATATAAAATAAATGTGTATTTTTGAAACGCTCTAGCTTAACCCCCCCCCTCCCCTTCATTTTCAAGCCACTCTTTCGCTGTCGTTGTTTTTTGTTGTTGTTGTTGTTGTTGTTGTTGTTGTTGTTGTTGTTGTTGATATTGTCCTTTTTTATTGGCACTATATGGTACCTTAACTCCCATACTTTATTTATTTATTTTACTAATTGTTCTACTTCCTTACCACGCATTAAAATCATACCCTACCGATTTTTATTTTCTAGTTCTTGCAACTTGCCTCCCTCCCTCTTCCTCTACTTTAGCCTCAAAACTAGATATTTAAATTGTTTTTATGCGCCAATTTTTTTAGCACCAAAAACAATTGTTCAGATGATCAAAGTACAAAAACAACATTATACACTCACAAATTACACATCAGCGTTTGCCTTTTCATGTATTTTTTTCCCTATCACTTTCCCTTTGGAGCTATGAATCCCAACAAATATATTGTACCTTGAAACAACAACTACTCATCCATATGGCATGCGGATTGAAATAGTAGTGTTAGATCTAGGTTAATATCCACTAGGTAGCTATTATCTTTACCTATCTGTCTTGGAGTTAATATTATTCCACTTTACTTTTTTATTTCCTGTTTTATTTTAAATTGTAACGGTAACATTTTTAACTTTATAGCATTCTTCCATCAAACTGGATAATTTAATGTCACTGATTAGATAAAAACAAAATTTGGACAAAATAAATACATAATTAACAAGTATATTATACTAATTGTACTGGAATCGTCTTTTTCTTTATTGTAACTTATTTAAAACTGCGACCCAAAAATATTGCACAAAAACACTGTGTTTGGGATGAAAGAAAAGTGTTTGGCTTGATCCAACTTCAGTTTTGCGAATATATTGTTCGGTTTTTAAGTGCACATGATCTCAATTTGTTAGATATAGTACTTTTGGTCATTTTTTTATTCCTCGTGACATAAGCTTTTACTCGGAACACATACACCCAATATATTTCACACAAAATATCCGTACTTTATTCTTTCTATTATAACACTAATATTACTCAATACTTAAACTAAAAAAAAATTACTAGAGCAGTAATTGTAGACATCAGACCTTCTAAAATAGCAAACATAAAACATAACCACATCTATCTTAAATCCTCATGTCATAATCATCAACTGAGGAGAGGCTAAAGTTGCTGATGCCATCTTGTTCTCCTCTGTTTTTTTTAGGCCTAAATATTTTTGTAAACGTCGGGTTCAAACAGAACACTACAAGCTCAAAAATACCCTGGGATGCAGGCAAAAACATAGACAAGTAGCTAAATGCAGTCACATTGAGAAAAAACGGGTATACCACAGGAAATATTTGAGTAACTATGGGGATGATTGGGTACAAAGAAAGCCATCTGATGGCATTTCTACTTTTCTCTGCTGCTTCTTTGCTTATATGCACCGAGTTATAAAACCCAGAAAATCCTGTGCTACCCGAGAGAAATCTTGTTTTTTTGGCGAGTGGAGAAAGCGAAATCCCGACCTGTATCGATGCAAGGATATTATACAGGACAGCAAAACCCAACACTCCATAATAGCAAATCCAGTTACTAACCAAATATTTCCATGATTCTTCTGCATATACCATAAATACACCGTATTTTCTCATATACACGGCATCGTCAAACAAAAAGATTGAAGGTAGTTCTATCAAAAGAGAAAATACTATGACCACATATTCGTGCCACCAGTTTTTTGCAGGGTCATATTTGGCAGCATTGATGGTGATTGACTGAAGACAAAGCCCTATGACACAATATAGCAATACTGAACACAGCATCATTGATTTGAGCAGCCACAGAATGATTAGTGCACCAGCTTTTCCTATCTTTTCTGAATTTGGATTAATATAAAGCACTATAAACAACCCATGGTATATTGTATTAACAACAGCTATCCAACCGGATATTCTAAATGTGATATAATTTGAAAACCTTTTTGCTCTTATTCGTCCGTAGATTATGCAGTATATGATTATTGTAGAGCTGCAAAGTGAAAATACATTTAATATCAACAGGGCTCTCGAAGCCTGATCAATGGTCACCTGTACATCACCTTGTCTTTTATACGTAGCTGGATGCATCTTCAGCATCTCCATATTTCCGCTGTGTTTGAGTTTGTTTGTTTGTGGATTGCTATTTCAATAATGAAGGTTGTGCTGAGCGTTTATATTTATAACCTCCGATCCATAAACATCGGTATATTAACATATCAAACATGATTTTGGCTCTTAACGCTATCATTGCATGCGTTATCATGTTTTATCCAGAACACAACATATGTGTAATTGCTGTTTTTTTTTTAAATCGATTTGTAAACTGATGGATTTCCACCCAGGAAAAAAAACCCCCGCAATTACTCTTACTACAAAGGAATAAATTATTTTTATTAGAATATCACCGCCAATTTTCTTTTGAAACGAGCTTCTTCTGGGTGAAAAGCTAACATCGCATATTTCCTTTTTTAAAAAATAAGAAAGCGAGAAAGAAAAAGATAACCATTTAGTCTTACATAAAATATCCCACTCGATAAGTCACCACTCTAATGGCCATTTGTGTTACATAGCAAATATTTTGAAATAACATGTCAGGGATTGAAAGGGTCTTAGGCTGAAGTGGAGAAAAGGAAGCCAAAAAATCCACAAAGACCTTTTATATACCATAATCTAAGATTTACAAATTCCATAAAAAAACCCCCCGTTTCTACAAAGACATTTCACATCAACTGGTTATTGGGCAGGCGGTTGACACCTTTCCGCACTTGAATGTGTGCACCCTAGAAGGGATGTCAACAAGAAAAATATATATGCGTTTTAATAAACTGTCTGCCCATTTACTTTTCTGGCAATTTATCTTTAAAGCTGCCAAATGTCAAAAGAAACAAGAGTAGTGTGCAGCAAAAATAGGACAAACACATAATGCACACACATCCACTATGTAATAACTAAAAAAAAGTACGCTAGACACAAGTTCTTGCACTTGTAATTAGCATACACTGAAACCTGTGGTCTATTTCACACGTATTTCTACGACAAAACTAGTCTTTCAGAATATATATAAAACAAAAATAATGTGAATCTTTCAGCTTTTTTAAAGTAGAAACATAGTAATCTCATAAGGTACAAGTCCACATATTAAGGAATGTGTTGTATAAACACCCTTTTGATTCAGTAATTTTATCACCCTTTCAAAAGCCATAAAATATTAAACATAGCTAATTTGATATTATTAGCTGATGTTACAGCTGTCAACATGTATATACAGAAATAAGCTGGTTTGATTTTACATATGAATAAAAGGTGTGTAACCGCCTTTCTGCGTTTTCTACGAGCAGTTTACTAGCACTGGTGCCACAAAACAACATTTGAGTCAACAAAATTCATTTTTAGTTGCGCAAAGTGTTTACACCCCCCCACCACTAATCTTGCTTTAATTTTCGTTAAGGGCTAAAAGTACTTGTTCCTTTTCACTAACCCGATTAGGATATATTTTCCTAGTCAAACCATGGCGGTATGACGGTATGGAGCCGGTTTAGTGCTTAATTCAAGCAAGCGCAAGTCATCAGAAAATGAATGATAACAAGGCACACATATCCTGCCTCCCGACATTCGAAGAATCTTGATTGCACACCACTGGGCACAAAATTTCAAGTATGTGCACTCTGATCTTCTGTTGCAGTTGCCGATCAGAGAATAACCAGGCAACACCCACAACCTCGACCACCCAGTTTTTCAGTTTTTTTTAAAAAATAGAGTTTCACAACCACCAAGGCTAGGCTTAGCCAGAGGTTGTTCACAAAAATTATCTTAAGCCCCACATTGGTCCCACACACGGACGCGTCTAGTAAAAGGCGAGGCGCGTATTCGAATTGTATGAAACGCAGGGCCGCAATATTCTTCTACACACTGCAATTTTTGTTGAATTTATGCACATTCAAGTTTTGAGCTGCAAGTATGCAGGGTTATGGGGAATTTTTTATTTAATTTTTTACGTTATTTTAAATTGTTTTTTGAAAATCAATAATCGAGAGAATTGAAAAAAAGGTATTCACTTGCTTGAAGTTACTGCCAGCAACATATAAGCATCAGCTAACTTCATATCATCTCGATGTATAATTAGCATGTTTTTACCTTAGCCATTATGGAAGGAAGGAGGGGAGGAAGTCGTATATCTTTTTTTTTATATTTTAGTCCTATGTTATGTCTGTTGACTTGTTTTATAAACACACACACACACCCTAGACGGAGTATAACACACTGACTGGTTGCTCCTTCCCACCACCACATGAAAAAAAAATAAAGTCTCGTTAATCCGGTTTTGACTTTGTATTCAAATATATGTTTATCCTCTCAAAGATTACAATGACTTCGTTACAAAGTACACCCAAACCAAGTAGACTATTTTACTGAGAACTTGGTTACATTTCCCCCATAGCAAAAAACTAAGGCAATGATCACAATATTAGACAAGTACCTAGTATTATGAACAACCAAAATGTAGATTATTTCTCGGCTGCATTAAAGGCATATTATTTCGAACATCTATCTCCTATAGGCGAGCACGCCACATTTGAACTTCTCGGTCTTCTTTCTACTCAACTAGTCTTGTTAAGGTTTATAATTGCTAAAAATGATAGCTATCCACTAAAAATTCCTCAAAGTGCCACCCGCAAATCAACAGCCAGTATGGTAGTCAAACTAGTACTCTCGTTACACTGGAGATGACAAGGGGGATCTACAGTGTAGTCGACCTGTATGTATATAATAAACTCTAAGGCATTGGTCTACTTTTATTCTATTTGTCTCGATGCGGTTTAGCACAAACTATTCTATATGTAGCGAGTAATATTCAACACCTTTTATTTTTCTAGTGTATTAAGTATTCAATTTTTTAAGTCTAGAATCAAATATATTTTGGTCAAAAATTAAACTCGAAAGCACTATATAAATTCTAGAATATCCATCAAAAAGAAAGGACAAATATAGCAATATATGCATGGTGTACACACATATTATGCATATACTATTGTAATGAGTTTGATCTCTTTTTAGTACACAATATCCTGCCAAATACTATATTTCCCTGCATTTTATTTTAATAGTAAAGCAGCTTCAATCATAGATAAACGTTGGTAGATTTGGTTTTAGTTATTCGAGTTTAAATACACAAAAGAAAAATAGTTCAAAGCACAAACCAAAGTGGTTAGCCTGTCTAACAGTATTTTTCTAGCAACCCATAATAAATACTGTAGTGAGAAATCGAGTTGAGAAACAATGTGTGGAAATGCATCCCCGAGGTCAGGTAGTGGTGTGTTTTTAAATTTGGTGTTCGTGACATATTGGCTTCGCACTTCGAAGGATGCTGCCTTGGCTTATACATTCCTTATCGTGCTTGGAATTGCTGAACGAGGGCTCTCGTTTTTACTGGATTTGCTTCAACCAAGGTAAATCAACTAACCATCTTTATATATATATATATATTAGCTCTGCCCATGGATTTTCATGATATTGAGTGCATCTGGTATAAATTCGTACTTTTGCAAAATTTACAAATCAATATATACAAATAATAAACTAGGGAGGGGTTGTTTTGGATCATACCCTTGCGGTCGGTGCTATATTTTGTAATCGTCGTAGCGCGGTACGTGCTGATGATTGCCATAATGGGGAGCAACATACCTATTTTTATTGTGATATGTTTAGGACTTACATTAGGCCAGACAATGAGCGAATTGGCTAGGTATACCATAAAAAGTAGAACTAGAACCAATCGTTCAGCAACAAACGAGAATAAAAAGGGCGGAACTAAAGATGATGTCATTACAATGCCATCAATAGCTGATGAGCCCTGTTGCTAGCGTGAAGATATAATATTCGTAAATACTCGATGTGACTGCAAATTGCTTCATGTAGTAGTTTAGGTTATGATATATTTGCTTTAACTCTTCGATGTTTCCTTAAATATTCCTCATTTTAAAGAGGCGTTGTTTTTTTTAATTGTAATATCTTTCTAATAGGTCTTGCAGATGCATTTCTAGGGTTTTTTTATTGTTAACATATTTATATATAAAAAGGCAAAAAAAGCGTACAAAGGCAGTATTATTCAAACAAGAAATCCACAAAGCAGGAGTAAATTATTTAAAAACCGAGCTATACGAGTTGTCAGGAATGGTGGTGTTTTTAATTTTATGTTTGTGAATAAGATTTGAGTCAATTCTAGCGCCATATTTGCCAGATTTTTGACTGCGCAACATAGATCGGATAGACGCAGGTGTCATAAAGTTTTCGTTTTCAAATAGTGTCTTTCCGCCAAAACTATCATCGAATATTCTGATGGTATTCAAAACAAAACGTGGACCGATCTCCAATAGGTTCATGGTTTCACCGCCAACGTTGCTGGACTTGATAGATGATGTATCTGCACCTGTTACAGGATCCTTTTCTACTATCTGGTAGTTTCTAACCCAGATCTTGTTATCAATTATACTAAAAGACATCACATGGTCAAAGAATGGTTTTATCTTTTTTGCACTTTTGGGAACGCCAAACACCTGTTCGAACATCGATTTTATTAGCATGAACTGCTCTGAAGAGTCAAAGGTGGAGTCAAACGATAATATTGGTCTTGAACCCTTCAAGCAGTTACCGTTAAGCTTCAATTCGCTCATTGTGTGAACTATACAAAATAAATGTATTATGGTTATTTAGTTATATCATGCGTAAAGCACATTGAAAATATTAAAAACCTACCATTCTGGACGTGGAATTTTATGCTGGGGCCTGTTGGGGCTCTCGAAACCCACATGTATAATTCTTCGTGTTTACGAGCTTCGAAAAATATTACATTGCTGCAGTTATACAAATCGGCAATTTCGTTTATCACTCCAAGCCTTTTCTTTGTATCCAATTTAGAATCTTTTTTGGAATGTGGCAAAAGCGCACTTAGATCAGATAAAAGATGTCGATACCTAAAGTATATAAAAAAATCTGTTTTAACTTTCATAAACACCCAATTTTTTGATGAGAGAGGAAAATAACAGGAAGTAAAAGTCAAGTGCGTATGGTTACCTTTGTGTGATTCCTCTAGATGATAGGATTAGTACTTTTTGGTGTGTTGTGTTTGAAGCATTCTCCTCCGCCTCGAGTTCGGTTTCATCTCGGGTTGCCCGCTTGTAAATCGATGCCATTTTATTTTGCTGTGCCAATTTAAAAATTTTTTCTATACAAAATAATATGAGCTTTTATTTTTACTTTTTTTTAGTGTAGAATAGATATTGCCTTTTTTTTTTTGCGCAAATAGTTGAAAAATTTTTTTCTGGAAAATTTTGATCCACGAATTAAGAAAGCCCTAGCATAAAACACTAATTATAGTTGCATTGTTCTGCTATCTCCTAATGATATTACCACAAAAAAAAACCATACATACATAGATTTAGCTAGACTCGAAAAGAGGTTATCCAAGTTTAGGATGTAAACCCCAGTCTTTTAAACCTGGCCTCAAGTTGTGTAAATGCTGATGTGACTGCATTGAGTATCAACAACAATGCTATTGGAGCTTTAGCAAAGTTAAGTGTATAAGTATAATTTGCTTGGAAAGGACAAGGCTTGAACATAATAGTAGTGAAAAAGAAAACATCGAGTAGATATGTTTTATAAGGTACATGGTATCTAGTAAGAGGATATAAAATAAAACTCAATAAGGCCATAAATATTAAACCATATATCCACCTTAACATTATATCGCAAAAAAAAAAAGAGGGGGGTGATAAAATCCTATCTAAGATATTTAAAAAGAATAAGCGATCAATCATAGTAACAAAAACAATAATAATACGAATGAAAAAAAATATAGTACAGGCGCTATGCATGAAAATGCAACCAAAATAAAAAGATACTCTCTATCACCAAAATAGAACAGGCCTTTGAGTAAAACTAAATTGCCTTTGCGATCCCAACAGTCACAAGCGTGACGAGTAGAATGGTAAAAGGTATCGAGAAAAATGACATTAACAAGTTGATCCTTTTCAGCCGTTTCTCAAAATCGTTTTTAACCTTTCTAGGGTAAAAAGCTCCAATCCACCACAGTGGAAATAAAAGAAATCCAAATAAAAACAAAAGCAAACTTTTCGGCAAACCAGAATGTAACTTAAGAGGAGATACCATCTCTTCTGGACGCATAGCAGGGTTGAAAACACCATTCTCGTCTTTTCCACTCCATTCGCCATTGCGTTCGACATTACTGTTTAAATCGAGAGTCTTGTTATCGTGTTCGTCTCTTGAGATTTTTTCTTTTCTATATTTTGATGCTCCTTGCTGGTTGGAATTTTTACTTCGTACATTTACAAGCACGGTTCCCTGGCTACTCACACTTCGTGAACTTGCATCTTCAAGTAGTGTATCTTTTTCATGCACAACCTCATGTTCTACATCTTGGCTTGGACGCATATACAATACATTTTTTTTGTACCAATCGCTCATTTTCCGTTTTTTCTCCACCTCTGGTTTATCTATAACACTTTCAGGGGTTTTCTCAATCGGACTTTCAAATCCAAAAAGTGATCTGGGATCACTCAACTCATCATATTCCTCGCTATTAATGGGGCTTCGTGTTCGACTTTTTTCCGCTTGAAATCGACCACTGTCATTATTAGTGGTATTCATTATGTATTGTGTGGCTAAGGCTCTGGCGAGTTCATTATCCATTGGTTTTTTATTTCGTGCCATTGCACTTTTTGGGGTTAGCGCTCTATCTTTTCTATCTTTTTCCATCTTTTCACCCAAATAAAAAATTTAAAATAATAAGTGGTAAGTGTTGTGTGAGGGTTATGCAATCGTCTATATAAAGTAAATACTTGTATCTATTGTGCTTTTTCTTTGGATTTGCCTTCTAACCTCTTGTAGCAATTTGGGGGTTATCTTTATTTTGGTTTTCATTTGGTTGTTTGACCTTTTTGGTGTAGACTTTGCCAAGGGGGATTGTGGGTGAAACGTAATAAAGTATGTTTATAGTGTCTTTTCTTTTTTATCTGGTACCAAGTACCAAAATGCTGCTATACTTCTTCACAACTCTCTGCTTCTAGCTCTACTCTGATGCGTTTACGCTTTATATTTCGGTTTTCTGTTACAAAGCAGGTATCTAAAATTCGAGAAGCATTCGACTTTGAATATGAGATTTCTTGAAAAGTATGTTTAAAAAATCGATTCTGGTTGCTCGCAGTGTATTCTCCTTTATTACACTTATCCTTTGTATCGGGTAGCAACTATTATCAGTATGTTATGCCTTATAATTATGCTTCAGAATATCTCTAATGTTACAGCAAACACAAAAAAAAGTATGTTTCTGTTTTCTGGAAAAAAACGAATGATAAGTTTAAAAGAAGAGGGGGTTTCTCTTTTTTGGTGGTTTGAGTTCAGTGCTTTGCTACTTTATTGCGAGATAAAATTTATCACCTATTGACTTTGGACCACATTTACAAAAATTGACATGCTCCGTTTTCTAACTTTGGCTTACCCCGTCACAGTAATAGGCCCTATAAAAAAACCCAACATATTTGGTTTGTGTTCAGCAATTTTGATTGTTTTCATTTTATAATTCCTTAGCAAGCATATTGTATGACTTGTTTAAACATGATTCTGATATTTTTAATATATGCGATGTTTTACTGCTCAAAATGATAGAGTAATTTAGAGTTCAGCTTTTGCTTTTTTTTTGATCCATTTTAACTGAAAATTCTCAAGGTTTTTACTCAAAGTTCTGATTTATAATTCGTTTCTTCTACATATCACCAAGTGGTTTACATAACGACATGGGGCACCAATTACTCTAATTACAAATAAATTTTGTGAAAATTGAACACAATTATAATTGGATAATTTATATTTTTGAACTATCGATTCCAGCCAACAAAAAAAAATTTTTTCATTATCCATGCTGTAACCGCTCTCTTACCTAACTTTTTTTTGCTGAGAATGTTACAAATAAATTACCATGATAATGCGGCGTAATAATTGGTTTTATTTTCTTTTGCCATCTCATAACCTTATGACCCTACAACCACATACTGGGGTTACTAGTAGCTGAATAAGGCTGAGGAACTAAACGATACCACATCGAGTTGTAACATCATTATATACACAGTGCTAGTGGCTCACAAGTGACACACGCCTTGATAATTGGCAAACAGTTATAATCATCTTTTAAATTGCCCTATACACGGAACTTATAAACTCACTATCATGTTTGTATTCTTAACTATTAAGCCTGCTACGCATGGCTCTAGCAATGGAGCTATATTGGGAAGCTCTCCAACCTTAGGTATTTCTAGCCGTTTATTTGTAAGCCTTATTGCATTCTTGGAAGCTCTTGCGAAAAACACCCCCTCTTAAATCATAAACGCATAGCTATTTGAGCATATAATGGACCAATAAAAAAACCAGTTGCTTTCGCCTCTTTTAGAGTCACGACCCCGCAACCATAATAAAACAAAACAAGACAATTCACAAAAGCAATGCAGTCAGCCCTAAAAGGATATGTTGGAGCGGGGAGAGCGGAGAGAGGAAGGGCATACTTTTCCATTTCACTGAAGCTGTCCACATTTGATATTTGTATGTCTCCAGACTGTTTCTTCATCGTGGAGCATTTTATCATTCCGTTTCCTCTTCAGTTTGCTTACCTTCCGTTTTCGGCTCTATCATTGGCCCATAGTTTTTTTTTGCGTTATTGAATAAACATAGCCCAAGTTGTAGTAAAATGAGAAGATTGCCAATAAAAAAAAACCCACATACTAAAAGTGAACACATTTTGTAAACCAAAAGAAAAGATCGAAAATATCTTGATCAAAAATCCAAAGTTTTTATAGTATTCAAGCTAGAAACAAGACTTTATAATTGCAACGCGAATTAGACTTAACACAAGCACTACTAAAAAGTAGAGCAAGCATCAAGATTTTACTTTTTACTTTTACTTTTACTTTTACTTTTACTTTTACTCATCTAGAAAGAAATTCAACTTATTTTATTTTCTATCCCGCAGCTATAACATAAATTAAATTCTGCACCAAGATTAAAATGGCAGCGAGACCCAAGCAGGATTTGTTGGAAATATTAAATAGCGACCGGTGTATAAATGTGAGCGCACCTATGGTACGGTATTCTAAACTGGCATTTCGTGAATTAGTTCGAGAGTAAATTATTTTAATATATATTTGGCTAAAAGCTCGTTTATTTTAATAATTTACACATTCACTCCTCGCTCTTAATCTCATATTTCTTTAATTTTTACGGCACTAACTGGATAAACATATATATTATAATTTACAATAGTTATGGAGTCGATATAGCATATACTCCAATGATTTTAGCCGATGCTTTTCGAAGAAGCGAGTTCGGGAGAGAAGATTTCACGACAAATCCCAGTGATATTCCCGTTGTTGCGCAATTTGGAGCACAAAATTTTAAGGACTTCTGTGAGTCCGCGATGCTGCTTGAAAAATATGTAGATGGAATCGATTTGAATTGCGGGTGTCCACAAAAATGGGCCATAAAGGAAGAGATCGGGAGTTACCTAATGGAACACCCACAAAAAGTGGCTGAAATGGTAAATGCAGTAAAAAGAAACACTAATCTATGTTGCTCTATCAAAATAAGAAAGTGTGAAACTGAAAAAGGTACAATAGAAATGTTAAAGCGTGCAGAGGCAGCGGGTGTTGATTTTATTACAATACATGGTCGAACTAGGAGACAGTCAAATAGACAACCTGTCGATCTGGATACAATAAAACTTGTTAAAGATTTGGCTTCAGTTCCCGTCATAGCCAATGGTGGAATCTTCACACTAGATGATGCAAAAAAAGTATACGACATTACCAAAGTAAACGGTGTCATGTCCGCTAGAGGGCTACTGCGCAATCCAGCACTATTTACCGGGTGCGAATCCACCCCCATAGAGTGCATTGAGCGATATGTCAATCTGGCGCTGAAGTATGGAACACCGCATTTCATATTCCACCACCACTTGATGTACATGTTTGAGGGTGTCATGGAGAATTCAGGTATGCATGTGATTATTATTTTTTTTGCTTGTACTTTATACTCTTGCCTTATTTAAGCATATTTGAGGACATTTAACGAATATGGAATAACGCAAATAGAAAGAAGGACATTTAACTGCTTAACCACGATCCCAGCTATCTTAGACCACCTTCAAGATAACTATAATATTTCCTGTCAACTTTAGGGGAATTTACCCCCACTCTCTCATTTTCGCATTGTACACCTGTAGCTGTATACGCTGTAAATATTTATAAAGGTTTTCTATCTTGTATGGACAAAACCTTATCCTTCGAAATCCGATATTTCTTCTGATTTTTGATATATAGAATTTCTTCTGGAGCATAAACGGCTTGTTTTGGTTTTTTTTTACTTAAATTTTTCGCTTCTGTAGTGCTTTTCAAATTCATATCGCAAACCTAGTTTCAAATTGAGGAAGTGTTTGCTGAAGGGTACAGATACCCTTGCTCATTCCAACAACTTGCACCTGTATCCATTCCCACGTTAGTATACAGTTTTATTAGTTACACAGTGTTTACTTAATATAGCTTAGAGTACATTTAATTTCTATAAAGATTTAATTTTGTGTTTTACAACACCTTTGAGAGCGTTTAATGTTCATTTAACACCCCTTTTTCGGAGTTGATTCTTACTGATCCTGGGCACTAGCTTATTTGTCTAACCCCAGTAATACATTTTAAACAACTCAGCCAACACATGTTGCCTGGTTTTGTTTGAGGTCTTGGGGGTTTTCTTTATAACTAAGTTTTCATTTCCAGACTGGTCCATTTTTGTGTTAATAACTAGTATACCTACTTTTTACCTATTGGGGAGATGGGAGGGGGGAGGGGGTTGATCAAAATTGTATCTTAACTCCTATCTATCTCAAGCGCACATATATACTAACATATAAAATATATAGAGATCATGTCTTAATTTAGTGTGAGCCATCAAAAAATAGTAGCAAAGCTTTTGCCTCTCTTTAAGTGCTAATTGGTATTTCTTTTTTGAAACCACGTCGTCATTCTAGTTCATATTTTGAACGAATGTTGAAAATGGAGTCATACATATTGCAAGTGAATCTGGCTATAAAATGGAGCTACTCGAGTGTTAGGCACTTTCACCATTTCCCTTTAAAGATGCGCACGATTTTTTGAGGTTAATAAGATATAGATACTGCCCACTATTACCACTTAATAAAGGGAAAGGAAATGTGTTTTACCTAAAACAAGCAAAAAACCGAGGTTGAGGCTGCTGGACTTGCATTTTGGAAATACCACTACTACTAAATGTTCCTAGACCGATTTAAAAAGTTTATTTTTCTGTTCTCTAACTTCTCCCACAAGAAGCAGTTGTGTGTATTACAAAGATAAAATGAAGTGCTTAAATTTTAAAAGCTGTAAAAGTCTACCCTTCAATATAAAATATGGCATGTATTCCAACATTAAATATATCTACTTAGTGTGAAGCTATATTTTAGTTAGTAGCGAGTACTCATTTTTACTTCAAAAAATAGAATTGAATGACCATAAAAGGCTGATATCGATTCAACATGGAGAATATTACTACAAAAAGGTATACGACTGAAATAGCCGAAAATGCGCGAGAAAAACATAGTCGAGATATAAGGAGGGGGTTATACCTACTAATATCTGGTATGTCTATAGCCATTGTAGTCAATGTAACGGTGCTGGTGATGATCGTAGTTGGTTTGGTAAAGGGGTTGACGTATATCTGGATCTGGGTCCTATTTGTATTTTTTTCAATAACTTTGGTATTCTCAGTGTACTATATCTTTTACACGATAAAGGTAAGGTCAATAGTAGAAACCATAAATACTTGTATTAGTAAAAAATATATTTAATTATATACTAATACTGGATATGGGTAAAGCTGCACCACTATACTTAATATTTTTGCTAATTTGATGATCCAAAACTGAATTAGAAGCGGAATGAAATGATAAACTGGCTACTAAACCCCAAAACCGAATCATTTTACATAATGAATGGTATTTTTCCAAAAGACTAGATGTTCTTGTTTTATGTACATTAAATATGCCCCACACTTGCAGTGGTTCATACCCACTTTTTCCCTTTTCCCTTTTCCCTTTTCCCTTTTCCCTTTTGCTTTTATAAACTTTCTTTAATACACCTATGTTAAAAAACAACAGGGAAATATAGACTGCTGTATCTTGAGTAACGAATAAAAAAGTTCAGCACTTGCTACCTCTCCCCTAAATAGCTACAAAACTCTGTAGTAAAGTCAAGAGTAAACTCTAAAGCATAAAATAATACTTTGGTTGCCTGAATTGTTTGTTCCTGCATATCTCATATCTCATATCTCATATCTCATATCTCATATCTCATATCTCATATCTCATATCTCATATCTCATATCTCATATCTCATATCTCATACCTCATATCTCATATTGTCCATATTACCCATTTACGCCTAGCGCTTACTATACTTGTTCGCATGAACTTTATTGTGCCGCTAAACTCTTTTTTTCCATATTCGCTAATGTGTTTTTATGTTTTTAAGATGCGCTTTCCAGATTGTCATTTATTTTTATTTCTGTTCTTTTGCAAATCAATCATGAAATGGTTTTGCGTTCGCTTTATCCGTTGGTTATTGGGTGAATTCCCAAAACAGGAAAATATATTGAACTTTTTTTCGTTTAATAATCAACCATGAAAAAGGAAATATACGAAAATGTCTGTAGTTTATTAACCTCAGGAAGCTTACCTGATCATGCATAAATTGCAATTTGCAATTTGCAGAAGAAAAAAAAAAGTTTTACATTGGTTTCGTGACTCTGAAAGTGCCGTGATGCACGCAAGGAAAAATATCACTTTTTACCCTTGATGACCAAAGTTTCAGCTTAATGGACATGTATTTTCCCTTTCCCGCGAATTTGGTTAATTTTTTAAGACTATACTTCTGAAAATAGGCTAGGTATAGCAAGACAAACGATACCAAGATTGCCGTACTGTTTATTTTATTCACCAATTTTCTTGCAAAATAAACTGAGAGAATTTGCGGCAAATTGCAACCTGTACTAAAGTTATTTATCTTGTTTTTATTACTTTCCGAGTTCTTAAAGTTTGTAGAAGCTAACAATTCCTAATCTAGACGTAGACACGATAAATCAACAGCTCCAACACTTGAACCACTAACCATACACACACAAAAAAATATATTATTTCAGGAAAATCGATAACAGACATGGTAAAAGAGGATAAGTACTACAAAATATTGGATGTAGAAATTGGCGCTGATCAGGAGGCGATACGAAAGGCTTATAAGAGACAATCGCTGAGATGGCATCCAGATAAAAACAATGGTAATAAGGAGGAAGCAGAAGCGAGATTTAAGGAAATAGCAGAAGCCTATGAAGTTTTGAGAGATCGTAAGTCTTGTTAGATGCGTTTAAAAGTTTGATTTATTCGGAGATCAGCGTCCAAATATCTGGGACAGGTGCTTTATCTCCTATTAAAATCTTATTAACATGGAAATGCACGCACAATAGCTGAAACGAGAAGCAAGTACGATAGATATGGCGAGGCGGCGTTTAAGGGTGGGGATTACGATACAGGTTTTGAGAGAGGTAGGTCGTAGTTTCTTTTTTATATTAAAGTAGATTAGAAAAGTGAATCAATTCTAAAGAAGCTATCTGTTTAAAATAGGCCACTTTGATCATAACTACCATGTAAGTAAAATGTCAAGTTAAAAGTGTAAATTTGATATGGAATATATACTTTGACATAATCCTTAAAATGTTTATACAGTTCCGAGCGCCCGAGGATATTTTCAGAGAGTTTTTTGGAATGGAATCATTCTTTGGTAAGCACACAAATTATCATAAAGAATAAAAGACACATATTAAACACTGAATTGCTAATAGGTGGGCATAGTGGACATGGTGGACGGCGAGGAATGTTCGACGATTTGTTTAGTATGCATGCGGGCATGATGCACGATATGGGAAGGGATCCGCATCCACAGAACATGGGAGGTCACCCATTTTCTGGAGATCCATTCTTTTCGGACCCGTTCTTTAGTGGTGGATTTCCTGGCTTTTCTCAAGGATTTAGTTCGAACATGAGCAGTTTTATGGGTGGAGGAATGAGTGGAGGGATGGGTGGAGGGATGGGTGGAGGGATGGGTGGTACCTCTGTCAGTAAAACTGTACGGATAGTTAACGGTGCTCGATATGAAACGACAGAGACTGTTGACGCAGCAGGAAATCGGACGGTTGTTGAAAAAGGTCCCGATGGTGTGGAACGGGTTGTTTCTGGTGGGAATGCTGGTCGGATTCAGAGCGGCCCCAGCTTTAATTCTGCTAGTGGTGGTAATCCTTATCCACCGACTTCTAACGCTATCCCCGAAGAGCATGGTAAAAGAAAAAGTAAAATCAGAAACTTATTTTATAAAAAGTGAAGTATGAATAGTCATCTATCCTACCGAGCTACTCACATCTGCCAATTCTACATCGTTGGTTTCCTTCTCTCTATTACTTTTTGTTTTTCAATTTTATTTTTGCTAAAACAAACACACCTACTCCCAGGTTGGTGAATATACGTACAATCAATAGGTCCTACCTTAGAATAATTTGGACTTTTTTTTTTGAAAGTGAGTAGGTTTAATAGTTTAATAAATGTTTAATTTAGAATTTTAAAATTTATTAGGAGCCAGCCTGTATGTAAATCTAGTTGACAATAGCAGTGAAGACGAAATAAAACCAGCAACAGGCCCTGTAAGTACTTGATTATCTTTTATAGTGTTTAAGCATTAGCACATTGATGCCATTTACATTTCCCAGAATATTTAATAGCAAACTTCGAGAACTAATTTATAAAAAATTATAGACAAGGTCCAAAAAAGTTGTGACGGAAATGAAAAAGGATACTGAACTTAGAAACGAACAGCCCAAACCACAGGACAAAACAACGGATAAAAAGATATACAGTAATGATCAGATAACCCCGACTACCACACTAGAGCCATCTGCATTTTCAAGAACAGAACCTCTGTCCTGCTCAGCACAAAAAACTGCAGCTCAACCTGTGGTAATCACTATTCCCGATGAACCTATTCCACAACGCAGGAGCAGAAAAGTACAACAGAGCAATGGTGCTGATCAAGGTGCTATGGATAACAACATAAACAGGAATGCATATGATTTTGAGACCTTAAATTCGCTAAGAATACCAAAACCACTACCACTAAGGCCTGACGTCCAACACACCAATGGTTTGTCTCAAAGTAGTTCCGGTACCCCTGCTGGCAATAAAAGTACCAGGAATACAAGTGATAATACCGAGTTTGGCCCAAATGCACCATACTTTGTTTCCTGATCATTTTTATTTTCTAATTACTCACTTTCCCTCTCCCTCTCCCTTTCTTCTTGTATCTAAGTGTATGTTTTGTATAATTCGCTTATACATCGTAATTTTATTCATGGCAGAGCCTTACTCTTTTACTTTGATTTTAAATTGACCAGCTTGATATGGTGGCACTACTTTTTTTTTTTGCTTAAATGTTTTGGATACCAATAAACACACGTCTTTTTTCTCTAGCTTATTTCGGACTACAAGAACCATTTGCGATATGCAAAAAACATTTTACTTGCTATTACTGGACCAACTCAGCTTTTGGTTCAAGTTGCAGTTTGCGTGATCTTGTAGACCAACACTTCAATCATTCTATTTCTATGACCATCAATAAAAAGTATGGATCAATGTGCATATTTCCTGGGATTTGGTGCATATTCCACTTAGTTCAAATGTCATAATAGCGGAGGACGTGTGCTTTCTTGAGGACGGGGGAGGGAGGGAGAGGGGGGTTCTTTGGTAGTAGAATCAAATTTGGTTACCCCTTGGTAACCAATTTATTACTTGACCCAATTGCCATAGAAATACAACACGATTTATTGGACTTTAGTTTAAAGTAAAAAGGCATATATATACACTAAAACAGCACAAAAGTGCTTATGCACATACAAACCAGTGCGCATAATTTTTTGGTGCTTTTCAATGCTTTATTACAACTCGTCATATGTCGATTAATCCTGGTTTTATTGAAGATGGGATACTAAAGTGTTAAATATATCTAGAACCTGTTTCGAAATTATATAAAAACAGGAGCAATCCTAACCAACAGCGATTTCCATCATCATTAATTCATATTTGATACAAACTATACTCCTAATCTAGCACAAAAATCAATATCTAATACATACACGCACGCACGCACATAGAGAAAATGAAGACCGTAAACAGAATATTTATCTTTTTCGCTGCATTGGCTGTTAGCAATGCATATCCAATAAGTCATCAACAAAATGAACACGCAAATCCCCAAAATAATGATAACGGCAATGCTAAACAAGTTGAGCAAAACAATATTGCACTAAGCATTAATAGCCTTAATCTAGATAATCAAAATGTTATCAAGATAAAAGTGCCAGGAGGCGCAACAACTATTATAAACCATCCCGTCATATTTTAACACAAAAGAGGGCGATGTAACCAGAGATAAACTAAGGAGTGCCGGATACTGATAATATCAGTTAATATAATTTAATACCACACTCATATCGACATCTACACACAGTAGTATTGTGCTACCAAAAAACCAACCCTGCCGTTTATATATCATATACACTTGTTATTAAAATACTTTTTTCTGGTGGTAATCGATTGTCCACAGTTGCTTTGCCACAGGAATAATATTAATTCTCCTTGGAAACCCATTTATCTCCACCTCAGATTTTTATACGAAAAGAAAAAACTAATATTTTATTGATATACAATACCATCACCTAATCTAATAAACACAATCCTAACCAACCAAAGCCTGACAAAACCATTATATAACTAAGGAAGAATCGTCTTTGTCAGGTATTTAGCAGTTTCACCATTAGCAGTAACTATCCATATATAACCTGATTTCCTGATAAAACCAGTAATATCAAATTCACTTGCTTCTATCTCAATAAAGAAAACGAAGTTCTTTGTAGTGGACGGAAATTTTCGTTTAAAAATCATAAGCTTGTTTATTTAAACCTAAATAAAATTCCTTTACATTCCTAGAGTAGCTTTGTCGCTGGTTTATGTAGCTGCTGCGAACATTCTCAAAGTTTCAGACTTTTTGTTTAGGACCATATCAAATGCGTGTGTATTACCAAAATATGCCTATAATATCATCGGAAGTTTTAACTTGAGGGAAGAGGCAGAGAAAAGGAAGAAGTAGTTACTATTCTTAATTGGTGTTTTACGCAATATTAACCATATATTCAGTATTATTTATGGTTTATTTTCCTCGCCTCCATTTCTTTATATTTTGGTGAGTTTAATTTCTACACATAAAGTACTACTCGCTGCGTTAAATAAATCGTGCGGAGCTCGTAAAGAGAAAATAAAGTGGTTATGCAACACAGGAGTGGTATAGAAAAGAGTATGTATGGTACCAGATGTTACAGATAATTTAGCCGGTGAGTATACTAAACTATGGGTTAATACTCAATGGGAAAGGGAATGTGTGCAACACTCTATGCGTGCTTTGGCTAACGACTTCAGTATACCAATCTTGTTAATTCTATAGCGTGATACTTTCAAACGCATTTTGATTTGGGTTTAAAGGTGGTTCTTTGTGGTATTATTTTTGAGATTCACAAAAAATGGTAATTGTTAGCTCTTGGTGAATCTCCAAAAATCTTGACTAGCTTTTGTTTCAATTTTCTGTTCCATAGATTATTTGTTTTACAATGTATTGTGTTGTTATTTGTTGTGGTTTGACAGTGAGTGGTTTCAGCATTCGCTTTTTTTCTAAAACAAAACAGTATTTGTCAATGTAAATATTACAATGCCAATTGTCTAAAAATAATATAGCACATGTAATAATACATTGTTTTTTTTTATAACTTTTACTTTACAAAATTAATAATACGGAATAATGATTGTTATATTTGAGGGGAATGGATGTGGCAAACAGCGATATTTAAGATGTTTGTGGAAAAGATTTATAGCTATAGCAGCCTTTATTGATCATACTTATAGGGAGAACAAGTACCAATAATCTATGAAAACCAGCTATCAACTTATTTTGGTTTTATACTAGCAAGTTTAAGACTCAATAAACTTCAAGTTTGAAAATATTGGGGTTTATAACTTAGAAAGGTCATATATGGTATCTATAGTATTAAAAAGCTACTAATTATCTTCTATTCTAAGAACCTTTGGTGTATATTACCTTCTATTATGAAATAAGTGACACAAGATAGGAAAGAAAAGAAACAAGTAAATAACAAACAAGGGTGGTAAAGTATTAGATATTCTAACGAAATACGCAAACAGGTAAAAACAATATTCACAAAAAGCAAAAAAGACCAATTACAAAGACAGCAATAGAGATTATAGCTGTAGCGTAGAAAAACGACAAAATGCTGCCTATTTCACACCAGACATATCCACCCGAGATAATACAGTCGTACAGAACAAGGGCAATAGGCAAAGTAAGGAAAAAAACAATACTGCTTTTCCTGTTGTTCTCAATTACAGGAACGGTGTTCCTTGCGTTTGCAGTTATATCCTTAACAAATATTATAAGTGGCAGGGATAATATCTACAACTGGTTGTTCCTGATACTCAATACAGTATTTCTTATCTACGACATACATACAATTACAAGTCTTTTGAGGGATAGCAAGAAAAAGATAGCATTCTTCAAACACCCCGGAACAGATCCGTTTTACATAATCAATGGGATATACCCAAGCAACAAGTGCTACATTGAGTTCCAAACCCAACAGCCACCCTACAACGGTGCGTACAACGCAAACGATGGTGCTAGGGCACACGGCTACCCTCCAAACTTTGAGTCAATCCCCCCACCACAGCCCGCAACCGTTACAAAATAAGATTTATTGTACTGGGTGAGGGATATGTATACTACTATAAACATGTGCAAGACAACAAATTTATTTTTGACATTTTTAAAATGAGTGTCTTTTTTTTATGCATGATAGCTATTTAATGGTTTTCTTTTGCCAATACTATAATGAGCGTTTAAATAAACTCAGTCTTTCTGTATCCGAGCGAACAGAACACAAAAGAAAATGGTGTAGCTGATGTAAGACACGTACTAATATGCCAGATCCCGCTAGTTTTGTTCAGGGGATGTATTTACCTGAAAGTGCGACCTCACGCTCCTGGTATAATATGCAGCTACTGTTGTTGCTTTTTTTTTTGTAAAATTCAATGACCAGAAAAATAACATAATGTGACTTGTAAAGAAAATTGATACTCCAGAACAACAAAAGTTGGCTCTGAGGAGGTTAAAGTATTAAAAAAGTGGAAATGTTATGCGTATGTGTGTGTGTATAGGTGGGGGGGGGGGGGGGG
>LSSK01000018.1:0-42321 GCA_001969505.1 Zancudomyces culisetae | reverse complement strand
GGGGGGGGGGGGGGGGTGGTACACAGCTTTGAAGGGGGTTTTTGTGATGTTAAATATCTTTGGTTTTACCTTTAGTGCTTGCTGACAATTGGTGACACTTCCTCCCTTTTGCAACTTTTTATTTTTGCACTTCGCACTTCGCATTTTACATTTTACATTTTACATTTTTCTATTCAGTAGGTGGTTATAGTGCACAAAACAAGGGAAAATGCCAAGTACAAACAATATATTGGGAAAAAAAGAAAAAATATTGGCAAAATTCTTCGTCTAAAACAAGCAGACTTTTCTGTTCGAAAGTGGTTGAGTTTGGGGGGAGGAGGTGAAATAGATGAGAGGAACAAAGTGTTTTGCATTTTATAATAATTGTGGCCGATTTTTAGCTAACTACAAAAAATCTGGGTTTTTATTAAATAGGTTCGTTGGTTAACTTGTTAAATAAAAAACTGACTTTCAAATATTCTGTACAATATGGAGCACGAGGGTGGAAAACAGTATGAAAGAGATGCCTCGATGAGCAGAGGGGATAATACTGACGCGCAAAATACAAGGTAGGTAGAAATGAGCTAATGGATTAATAAAATTAATAATTTTACCTTACTTTCCAACAAAAGTTGGTTTTAGTTGAGCTATCAGTTCAAATGAGCATTCTAACAAAGGATTTCAAAAAAAATAAATTGAATAGTGATCTAGGCGGTGGCTCAGAGACAGAGAATAAACTAAAGTTGAGAATTATCCTCCGCGACTACATTATAAGAAATAAAAATATTCCCATATACAGGCTTGAAGTGAATGTAAAACATCTATAAATATATTTGTTGTCTTTATTGAGATGTCCAAATACTTACAAAAGGATGTGATTATAAATATTTGAGTAGACGAATTATCCTGGATTTAGAAAAAAGAGATACTTCGGAGTAGAAAGAACTCAGGTAGAATTTGAAAGATTAAGTAAATATTTAATTTACACATATCCAGAAAAGCTACTATTCGCTTTTCCAAGAGGAAGTACAAAGATCGGACAGCAGATAACAGTAGAAAACGAGGCTGCAATTAAAACGCGAGTGCAAGGTTGGCTTGACTGGATGACTTCAGTGGAAGAGGTGGGAAATGATAAGGAGGTTGTTAAATTTGTTGAGGCACCCTTTGCAGTTAAGTATATGTCTTACTTTTCCATCATATAATTCGCATGTTGTCAGAAAAAAAGCTCTATGGTGGTAAATGACGAATAACATAAACAAGTTTTACTGAACAGACAAATGAATAAATGTGTACATTTATAGTTTAATGCAATAATAGAAAACATAGAGGGGGAAAAAATAAGTGTTGAAGCAGACACGGAAAGTGGTGGAGCAAGTAACAGAGGTGGTGGAATGGGTATATTTGGTGGGTGGGGTGGAGGAAAAACGAAAAAGTTGCATGGATTGAATGTTACTTATGAGGATGATGTGAAAAACAGCGAAAAAATGGATGAGTATTTTGAAAAACAGCGCAAGGGGTACGAGGAAAAGGCAAAGATATTCAACAAGATCCGGCAGCTACAAGTGCAACATGTGCAGATAAAAAATCAATACTGCAAAATGCAGGCAGAGTTAGGGGCCCAGCTGAGGTCACTAGCAAACATAGGAACAAATAACGACGTTGAGCAAAGTTTGGAAAGCCTCGGGAAAGCCATCTTTTCAGAAGGGATTATTAACGGCAAAAAGACACAACACATAGCCAGCCCATTCGTATACTATATAGGGGAGGCGGAGAGAGAAAGCGCGGGTATTAAAATGAGTTTAGGAAACAGAAAAAAGATATTTGAAGATTATCTACATAGCATTGAAAATCTGGAGCGCAAAAGACAAGCGGTAGCGATACTGGGTTCAAGCAGCACAATAGTCCCGGAAAGGGTTGACGAGACTCTCAAGTCGATGGAAAGAGCACAAAAGGCAAAGGACTTCAGAAAGAGTCAGGCACTCAAGGTCAACTCTTCACTTCAATCTGACCTAATAAGATATAAACTAATGCACGATAAAACGTTTTCATCACTGTTGTGGCGAATGGGCGATGAAACACTTAGCTATGAGCGTCAGGTTCTTGCTGAGCTGAAAAAGTCACTAAAGTCGTCTCAACACGCCTTGTCTGCTTCACAAACGCCACAACCGCAACCAAAAACGCCAAAATCGCCAATAGTTTTGGATGCATCCAGGCTGTTTCATTCTTAATAATGAACCTGGGTGAATCTCAGTAAAACAACCCCCACTGTCGCTGCCCCAAACATGTAACACACTATCGGCCCAAATAGCCAATATAAGAAGCTAGCAAATCCCGGTCCAAAAGCTCTCCCAAGCTGGCCTGCAGCCCGGAAACTTCCTAGCTTCTCTCCTAGATCTTGGCTCCCAGCCAGGCCAGATACAATAGAGTTCATACAGCTTGTGACAATCCCTGAAGCTACACTGAACCCAATAATCGCCGTGTACAGTGACAGCTTGTGTGGGTGATACTCTCCATTGACATCTTTTGTTTTCAACGCAACCGTGCTCGCGACGCCAACCATCCCAATAATGCAGCCCAGCATCCCCTGGATGCATAATGCTTTGTTCGTGAACTTTGTCCTTCTAACATATGATCCCTGTATGGTTGCCGTGATCAACCCTATTGTTCCTAACAGCTTCCCCTGTTGCTCATTTGTGTAGCTGAAAATGTTATGCATCAAAAAAGTCAGCGTATACTCCATTCCACTAAAAACAAACATGTAGACAAAGTATATCCTTTGCAATCGTTTATTTGTTCCACTTGTTTTATCTGCGCTTATATTTTTCTTTTCTTTTACTTTTTCTTCCGATTTTTGGACTGAGTCGGTCTTCTTAATCTTATTGACTTGTGTACAATCTACCATTTCTTTTTTTGTTTCTGGCAAGCAAAAGTACATGTATACAGTTTCAATTACCAAAAATATGGTCGAGAACATTGCAGCCACCCCGAAAGGTGCGTACGGTTTGGTAGTTTTTACTCTTCCAAGGAATGCACCCATTGCTGGTCCAATGGTGAAACCTAGAGAAAATGCCATCCCAACTAGTGCCATCTCTTTTGTTCGTTTTCCTGGCTCACTAACGTCAGCGATGATGCATGTGGATATTTGCATATTTGCCTCTGATATTCCCGAAATCACTCTTGCTAGTAAGAACAAGCTAAACTTGTGTGAATACATCCATACCAGTGAACCCGCAATATTTCCCAACATCGAAACTAGAAGCACTCTTCGACGTCCAAACCTGTCCACCAATCTCCCATATAATGGTGCCACTACGCACTGCAGGATAGAATATAGCGAGCCTAAAAGACCGCCCAGCAACACTATGTTTGCCCCATCGTTATTCTTCATCATCTCGTACTCTCCCACAACGTTTGCATTGCCAAAAAGACTTTTTATCTTGTATTGGTATCCTCGTATGGTACCCATGACTTCGAGCGTTCTGTCTAGCACCACATCGTTGTTTTGCCTCAGGAGCTGAAGAGTTTTCGGCAGTAATGGTAAGATTGTGGTAAAAGCAAGTATATCAAGCACCAAGCTTATAACTACCACTTTTACTACTTTGTTCATTTTTGGTATTGTTTTAGTAGTGTGTTGTTAGGTTGCTGCTACTAGTTTGAACTTATTTGTTTTAGAGAAAGTACTTGGTACAGATATAACACTGGTAATAAAAGCTGAGGATGGTGTCAATATTTGAAGAGTAGGTTTATGCTTTATATCTATTTCTTGAAAAATATTGTATATTAAAATACCTTTTACATACACTTATAACTTTTAGTATCCTTTTCTTTTTTGTTTTGTTTTTGCTTTTTCATTTCGTGGGAGGGGAGAGTAATTTATAGTCAGGATCCACATTGTTTGGAAAATAAAAAACAAATAAAAGTTGGGGTTTGTAGAAATAACAATCACCAGAAATAAAAAAAGTGATTTGCACACTCATTATTTTTGTTGGTGTTTTTATAGACTATTGATGTGTATTATAGTACGTTCTCTTGAATGGGGGAAGTTAACCATGAGTATTTGTAAATATTGTTACAAGTATACATAATATAGCTATGACAATTTGTAAGGAGCAGAGGAAGAGATGGGATAGGTTAAGAAGGAGAAAAATTCTTTATCTGATAAGAAAAAGGGCCGTACATTTTCAATCTCCTAACATGGTAGATATTGCCAATAAGATGTGTTACGCACACCGGGTTGGATAAGAAATACAATACAGTTTAATCATACTCACTACTAGTGGTGGAGGAAGGGAAGAAAGAAAAAAAAGGAAAGAAGAAGAGAGAGGGGAGGAGGAAGGGGAAGGGTACATATATTAGCACATTTTGTTGTTATGGAGTCATAAACTCAAGACACATTTCTGAAAATAATAAACTCCTGGACACCTTGCTATTTGCCAAGAATTTATGCTAAACTTTGCGTATAGATTCACTCTCGATTTCTACGATAGCCCACTCTCTCAAATGAAAATCATAAATATACAATTTTATTATCGTATAGGTCGCACCACCTCATGGTTTGGACGTGTAAAAAAAATAAAGATTGTAGTATTCATATTGGTCAACTTTAAAGAAAAACATGTCTCTGAGGTTTTAGGTGTTCAACATGAACAGGAGTTTTCTTTTTATTAGCGATATAAGACAGGTGAATATACTAGCATCAAGCGAAAGAATTTAACCAAAACTAAACCAAGAATATATTCATTAGTTCTTTCTCACCTCCTTGGTACTAGTGTTTACATTAGTACTTGAAAAAAATGCTTTTTGAAAAATGAAATGCAAAAAGGTAATAATATGTTGGTCATACCTAACACCACTTGTGATACAATTTCTATTTTTTTCTGGGAGGAGGGAGGTGAGGAGGATATTTCAGAAAGAAAAATTTTTTCTTTCCTCGATTTAATTGGCATGCTTTTTTTTTCTGGAGAAAAATGAATCGAAAAATGATCAAAAGAAAAATAAGACATGCAAAAAAAGTATAATTAGGTGTTTGATTAGGAAAAATGAAGGATTCAGTACCAGAGGATGAGAGTACCATAACGGCCCAAAAGTTTGAGGAGGAACTGAAGTTACAAGCAAATAGTGTTGAAAGAATTGTAGATTCTCTTTTTGGCGAGGATAAGTTCAATGAATCTTCTGATTCCGAAGATGAAAATGACAAAAAGCTATCAAATTTTACTCGTCCTCCAAGGTAATGTTTTTTTTACTTCTTTCAAAAAGAAATAGTTTCTCTTTGAGTATCGTTTTTTAATGAATTCTAAAATAAATTTAGGCTCGGACTGGGTGCAAGGTTTGATTATGGATCAACAAAGACAGGAATCTATGGGTTGACAAGAAAGGAGTTGGATCTAAGAAATATGTTAATGAGAGGATCACAGGATAAAAATTCAAACAATTTGCAGGAGCAATTAAGGTCCAACAAAAAGAAAGCACAAAATACAAGCAAGATGGAGGTTACATCGATAAAGAATAAAGAGGAGGAATATGTGGGTGAGAGCAGGTACACGGAATTTGTTAAAAAGACCAACTTTACCAACACAAAACACAATAGTGGAACCAGTGTTGGTTTGGAAAATACAGACCCTACAGTAATAGGGGATTCTCAGATAGGTGTTGACAAACTTCATAGCAACAATGAAACACAAAAGAACCAGGTTGATGTACATGCCAATAAAAAAAAGAAACAACGGTTTTCTTCTTATTTGGATGAATTCCTGACTTCAAGGAAATCAAAGAAAAAGAGGAAATAATTTGAATTTGAATTTGCTTATTTAGACGTTATTTTTTGTAGATATGATACTCGTAGGATAATATTGTATAACATTCAATTGTAGGGTATTTTAATTGACGGTATATAGATTAAGGAATCAGGTACAATTTATTTAGGGGCAAACATCCCCACTAGCGATGTTTGTCATGTGGGGATATAAACAAATTATGAACACTCTAGACAAAAAAAGTGTTTAAACGAATTTTTGTACACTATTACTATAAATTAGAGTTTTTTTTTAACAATATCAAATAAATGAAACTATGCTTATTGACTAAAATTGTTGTAATGAAGCTATAAACGGAATACCGGATGTGAGTATAAACGAGATACAGTGATGGGGGAGATAGGGAGATAAAGGGATAACTTGAATAATCCATGGTGGTTCATGCCATTAAAGTTCGCCATGTGCTTATACGGGTTTACATAGTATTATGTTTGTATATGCGAAAGCGACCTTCGGATTTTATAAAAATATCCACCCTACTCTCATCTAACATTTGCTAATCCATTCTCCTATATCCTTTTCATTGACTCTTAGATGAAGATTGGGAAGTTTTTGGGCTTACCAGGAGCATTTCCTACTTTCACTTTGAGGTCCTCTTGGTTATCCATATTAGTGTTTTCGATATCTGATACACCATGATCAAATGCGGGCTCTAGATCCCTTTTTTGTGAAAGGTTTACGACGTATGCACTGGTGACGACCAGCGAAACGATAAAGATAAACACATTGTTTGCAGCTTTCATTTTTGTTTTGGTTTAATTTTAGCAAGCTATGACTGGATTTAGACTAAACGAAAAGCAATGGATAAAATATAAGTAGAAATTTTGAATGATAAACATGGAATAGATAGTATGGATTCCAAACGGAAGGAGGGCACTGGGGATTATATACAGTTGAAGGTACCATCAGCTAAACTATTATACCCAAATTACAAGGTATTGATCCAGAAAGTCCAGTCAATACTTATATATCATAGGCATTAATCCAACCAAACAAAGCTTTGATCGCATAGAGGCTCCCCCTGCCTTCATAAAAAATGGCATTTTAAACTCTGATTTATTTATTCGATTTCTCTATGATTTTTTAGTGGATGGCAAAATTATGCCAGAATTGCTGGAAATCAATAATAAGGTTTGCATAGGGGGTGTCGAAAAAAAAAAGCTGCCACGCAGAATGAGGTTATGCGTTCCAGAAACGCTTGCCAAATAAAATAAGAGGGTGTATTTGCACCACTAATGCGTGCATATATGAAGTGGTGCAGTTACACTATGCTTGCCACACAGGAAAAGGCAGGAGGAAAGGAGGCGCAACTGTAGTTCAAATATTCCTGGACCACCGCTCTACGATATGCCAAACATTTTTTCATGCTCTCGCTATGCTCTACAGTTTCCGCAGCTGAGTGTGTTTACATTGTATTGACTGTGAACCGTTGCCAGAATCCCACTCATACTCATATACTCATACTCATACTCAGGACTGCATTGCTTTTCATAGGACCAAGCAGTAGCAGCATGTATTTTCAAGCACCATTCCGGTATATGCGTCTTCCGCTCACACCATATCCGGCTATGTGCTAACACACACCAAAAAAAAAAGCGACCTGGTACAAAACCGGGTTTATAGAATATGCTCGGCTTTCTCCACTATCAACACACACTTTGCTTCATTCAAACGGCAGGGCACCCACTAGCACAACAACATTACAGAAAATAGTCAACATCTCCCATATCGCTTTGGTGCTAGAAAAAAAAACATGTGATAAACCTTCTCTTGTTCGAGATAAACCAGGTCGATATAGTGTTGAGGTGTGCATTCACATTAGTGACATTAGCGCATTGAATGTATTCCTTTACAATACTAAAAACTTCCAACTTCTCTCAATACTAATAAAAAATACTATTGTTTTCAGGTAAAAAATAAAAATAAAATTAACGGTATGATTTTTGGAAACGGGCACGGGCTCCTGGACCTCCGAACTTCTTTGGCTCGCAGCGACGAGGATCAGCAACCAAAAGTGAACGATCGTAGGATACATAAAGCTCTTTGAGCTCCTTCTTTGCAGCTTCATCGACATATTTCTGGTAAAAAGCTACGATTGCCTTGGCAATTGCTTGACGGATAGCTATTTATACAATATACGCGGTTGTAGCTCTTAAACTTGCCTGAAACTCCAAATACGGCCAGATAAACAACATTATAACGCCATAAAGGATATAGAGTACTTACCATATATTTGAGATGTATGACCACCACCCTTAACACGTACACGGATATCAACGTTGGCGAATTTATCTTCACCGACAACAAGGATTGCTTCGTAAACCTTGAATTTCAAAATCTCTGGTTCGAGGAGGTCTAATGGTTGTCCGTTAATTTTGATCATTCCTCTTCCGCGCTTGCAGAAAGCAACTGCTGTTGCGGTTTTCTATAAAGTTTTCATTCATTAAAGAAATTAGCATCGCTACTCGAATTTAGGCTTGTGTATGTTCGATTGACGCGTTTAAATCTTAGGGATTCAAAAAATTGAAATTATTTCATATTTAATATAGACTGTTGAATCCATTTAAATCAAAACTACAAATATGGTCCAAGAAGATAAATTATAGTACTAACCTTGCGTCCGTAGGTTTGAACTGCTTCCATGTTTGATATTTAATATAAATGCTACTACAAATATAAGAAAAGCAAGTGTTAGAACCTAAATTTAATTAATATATCTATACACCTTCAATACATGCAAAAACTCCAACCAAATTAATAACTGCAGTGATAAATATACCTATTCGAATATCTCAACAATATCTGTTGTTCTTACCTTTAGCAGAGTGTTAAGCAAGCCAGGACTATAAGTCTAAAAGAAGAAATGTATTTCGATTTCTCTATTCTCTTTTTAGAAAAAGAAAGTATCCAAGTGATTCAATGTTAATAAAATTCACCCTTTGAATCCCATTTCATGTAGTAAATTTATTTTTGAAATGATTGGCTGTTTTGCTCTTTGTCGTTTTTTTTTCTTTGCATTATTTTTTTATTCGCCTAAGCCGATTTTTTTTGTACTTGATTGCTTCAATTTTGTTTGGACAATTTCAAACAATCTGTTTTGTTGCACACAACTTATAAAGCATATTCAAAAGGGTAAAGGAAAATGGTATATTCGGCAAAAAGCGGTAAAAGGTGGTAAAAGGTGGTAAAAGGTGGTAAAAGGCGGTTGGTGAGTAGTATCCGGGTTTCACCGTTATATAGTAAAGCTGTTCTAATTTTAAGCAAGCAAGCAACAGAATAGTTCTCTGATCAAGCATGCCTTTGTTTTTTCATATGTTTTGGCTAGTTAATAAGAGAGTGGGTGGAGTGGGGAAGAATGCGAAGAGGATGTCCAGTATCCCAATCTTTTAACCATGTGGTAATTGCAGCCTCTTTTCTTTACGCTCTTTACCAAATGTGGGGCATTCCGATTATATTTTAATAGTTTCGCATTTAGGACCGAGACCTTTTAATAGTATATTCAATGGCTGTTGCCTTTCTCATACATGTGCCAGTAAAGAATGCTTCTTTACCCTTTCAATAAAGATTCGGCACATTTCAGCACACTAGATTAATTGGTAATAAAAACTGGTAACTAGCCCAATTATCGGTTTAGCTTTTTGCGGGATAGCACAAACGAGTTGAGTTTATCCTATATATACACATTTACTTGAATCTATAGAGATGCTAACTGGCTTACTTTGGCAAATGTAAATAGTATGAAGGATTTACATCATAGATTGACAGTTAATTGTTTTATTTCGGATGAAATATACATCAAAAATCATTACGAAAAAAAAGAGAGTAAAACGTGCCGGCAATCTCATTTGCTAAGACCATATAAAGTAAACTTTGAATTCACCAAGTTTCAACATCATGTCATTGAAAGAATGTTACTGATTATGATTTCGAGGTTCATTAAATTCAAAAGTACTATTCTCGTACCCCACCAATGGCCAAAAGAAAAAAATTAGGCTACATACAATTTAACAGGAAGGTATAAATAAAACAAAAAAAAAGGCGAAAAAAGGAAAAAAAACAATCGAAATGAGAGTTTGGATGAGAGATAATCAAAGTTATTGGGTCAATTGCGTTTGTTTTTCGAATTTGTTGTTGGAGAATGCGATATTTAGACTCGCCAAATCGGTGAGTAATACTGCTTTTCTCGTTTATTTGATATCAGATGTTTGGACATGGCACGGAGACTCGTGCAGAGAAAAATAAACAGAAAGTCAAAGGTATATATAACTTTGAATACATGTACTTTTCCTCCTTCAAATATGTAAATATATATTTTTTTGTTGGCAACCAAAATAAAGACGGCAGTGGTGTGCATAAAAAGGCTACACATGTAATGTTATAGAGAAACCACAGTGGTAACATATTCTAAGAACCATTCAAAAGCCAAAACAGATGTTTGTTTTCGTATTTATTGAATATCAACGAAATCCAACCAAGAGTTATAGGAAAGAAAATAAAAGTAAAGAAAAGTTGACAAAATAGAATAAAACATGAAAAAAATTTTATTCTTTAAAAGTTTTAGTAAGCACATGTTTAGCAAGGAAAAAAATATCAAGGAAGAAATTGAAAGCGATTCGGAATTTGAGATTGAAGAATTTGAAATATTTCTTCACGAAGAGAGCGAAAAAAAATTTATTCAAATCAAAAACATGGAGCCCGAGTCGAATATAAAAAATAAAGAACTGCTTTCAGAACACACACGGCCGCGGGAATCAATACCCCATAAGAGGGCTGATGTATCAACAGAAAATCGAAAGAGTCATATTGTACTGGGATCAACCAAGGAAGATAATACACGAGAAAGTGAAAGCAACAAAGATCTATTTAAGAAAGACGTTGTAAAAGCAGATGGAACTGGGACTGGGACTGGGACTGAAACTAAAATAAGACTCGAAACAAGAACCGAGGGAGGATCTGAAAAGAAGGAAGGAGAAGAGAGAACAGAACAGATAGGAAAACGAAGGAGTAAAGATACGGGAGCCGTAGTTGAGGGAAAGGGTGAGGATGAGTGTGAGGAAGAGGAAGAAGAGGAGGAGAACGACGACGAGGACGACGAGGAAGAGGAAGAGGAAGAGGAAGCAAGCACATTAGGTGATTTGGTAACAGTCAGGCGAAACTCTAGGGGTGTGTGGACAGAAGATTTGGAGAAAAAGATCCAGGTGATGCTCTTTGGTGAAACCTGCAAAATGCATGGAACCCAAAAGGCACTCTACTGGTGCAGTGATTGTGAACTTGGTGTGTGCGAAATCTGTAAAAACAACCAGGAATTACATAAAAAACACGACCTTAGCCCAGCAGCAGTAAAGTATGACGAAGTATATGACATGGTGGATGAGGAGATAGAAAAGTGTTTGGAGCTTGGGGCCCAGGTTGACAGCGAAGTTAAAAATATCCGTCTAAAGGGCGAGGATTTGAAGGAGGAATATAATTGTATAATTAATAAATGCAGGCGAAGGCTTGATGAGCAGATAAAAGTAATAAAGAAAAAGCATACAAAAGTAGAGCGGCAAATAAGGAGGGCGGTTGAACAGCTTGAGAGTGAATGTGTTGAAATGCACCAACTGGTTAACTTTTCGCAGGACCAAATGGAGAGCTATACTAGAACCCAGGCAATAGTTGGAGGGAAAGCATTAGCAATATCTCTAAAGGATAAGTATCAGAACATGAGTGGAATGATTGGAACCAAACAATACTTGTTGAGTAAAAGCAACGAAAAGTTTAAGGAGACTATTCGATGCGAAGAGCCTAAACCATCAAGCGTAAAGATTACAGTTAATCGAATACATATGCTAGGAAAGGAACCAGAACACTTAAAAATAGAAAATTACAGTATCAAGACCTACGGATGCGAGTTCGGGTTGACCATAAGACGGAGTAGAAGTGATGATGGCGATGCCTTGATTACCATTGAAGTAGAATTGCTTGAGGACGAGCGATTTCAAAACATTGAAAAGGTAAACACCAACGTTCGTGTACAGCTTGAATTTCCACGGCATCCAAATTTGCAGAACAATTGCCTCGTTGCCAACAACACCAACTTTAAATTTGGAGAAGTAAAGCTCTTTGAATTGCTCAAGCTTGACGAAGATATCGTAGAGACCCTTAGCAACTCGGCTGATTCAATATGCTTTGTGGCAGTTAGTGTAGGAATATATAGCTATTACGAGACTACCAGACTACTTGAAGCCCAGCTACTTAGTGTTGCTGGTTCCAACACTGATGGTGTCTTGCTGCGGCGAAAAACCGCTGCTATAAACAAATCTAAGCGTCTGGGCACAATGCAAGATAACGTATCTTTAGACAATGATGAATTCAACAGTGATTTTGAAGACGAGAGCGATTCGATTTCACTAAGCAGCACCAGCGATTCATCGGCCTTGGATGAGTACGGAAGCCCTTCTCCCTCGCTTTCTCATTCCACCCCGCCTTCTCTTTCTTCCAGCTCTAGCTATCAGAGGATCGACACAAGGTTGGAGGAAATCTCTGAACGGTTCGGCCAGATTGAACTCATGAGAAACACGCTGATGAATACGTCTGTTCCTGACTCCAGCTTTACCACCCCTCCTCAAACCCCGCAAAGATACCAACAAAACCATTCACCTAACGGCCATGCGCAGACCTCTGGCTTTTTGTACAACAAGAATCGCTCGTTGCCCATAGCCCACCGCCATAATTCACCCAATGATAATAACAGGAAGAAACCATATAGCTCTTTTAACACCACTTTGCGCAGGAAAAAGGCTATCTCCAGGTACAACAACCCATCTAGCCCTTCTTCTGTTACATTTCCAAATATGAATCACTACTCTTCCAACCCTACCGTTCGGGACTCTGAAAACAACACATTTTCCTTTGCACCTATTCCCTTTCACCGAAACCTGGAAAACCAAAACTTTTCTTCTTTACCTTTCAATGGTGCTACTGGCGCTACCAGCACTACTACTTCCTTTTCGTTTCGATCCAGCACTACAGCTGACAAGTTGCGCAAGTCGATTAAATCTATAAATTCTCACAGCACTTACGACTCGGGCGACTCGTTTTCAACGCTCTTATCCGCAAAACCCTATAAACCAAAATCTGGCGGAAATAAGGAATCTGGTAAACGTGTAAGATTTCCTAGTGAAAAAAACCTTTTGGAAAGTATCAAGGTCATCAAGTCTGGTGGCTACAGTTGAATTGTTTTTTTTTCTTTTACCCTTACATTTGCGTGTACTTTTCTAAGAAAAATCTCTTTTGATGCCAACATACTATTGTTTAGTAGTGTTTTAACATTCTATGACACAAACATTTGCCTGGTCTGTATTAGTATCATTTCATTAGTGTTACATGGATATCCACATAATTATGAATAAAGTGATTCGAACAAACTTGTATTCTATCCAGTTCCATATTTACCACTATTGTCGATGGAATATGATTACTCACCCAAACTTTCTGGCCAAAAGCTAGCTTAAATACTTACTTTGCCCTGGCTCTTATTTGTTAGAAATTTAGGACGCCGTATATTAGTGTATGAAGGATTATAATTGAATGAAAGTAGCGTATTGGCTTCGAAAACTAGACATCTTGTTCGTGTATACTACCAACGTGCATTAAAAGTGCGTTGAAAGGGGGTTACACACTCCCCTCCCCTCTCTCTCAAATGGAGAAGTATTTGGGGACTCATAGTTTTGGAAATAACAACAAATATTATCCGACTACATCTTGTACTAGAGGAAGGGTGATCGTCCAACCTTGTACTTTGTATCACCGTTCTACTTCTGAAAAATTTTGGTTAGCTACACAGCCCCACCCCTCCTTTTCATACTCTTGAAACCTTTGGATGCATCGATATTTTCTACTTTTCCGTTTGATTGCTCTTTACTTGATGAATACTTTTTTTTGTTTATCATTGTGAAACAAAGTGCAAAACCAAACCCCGCGCAAAGGTTTCGCGAAAAGTTTGTATAAAAGGGAGTGCCTCACCTCAAACCTCAGTTGTGTTGACAAAAGAACCATGTTTAATGGTTAAAATGCAGGACAGGCACACATTACTACGTCTTGTACACTTTAGTGCTCTCGTGCTTCTAGCTACACTAGATAGTGTATTATTTAAGCATTTCGCTTCCTGAAAGTTTCACACTCAGATCACTAATTGTTGATTTTTTATCATGCAAGCCTAATCCTGGGTAAAATTCAAACATGAAACATACTGTTTGTATTTACTCCACTAATGTTAATATTATTGCATTTTTTTTGTTTTGTTGAAAAGATAAAAAAAAACTTTCACAAGCACATACCAGTTAGCAAATAAGCCTAACCTCCCACCAAATTGAATATGTAACGCCTCTGGATTCACATTTTGATTAGCTTTGATAGACTCAGCTTAACTTATTCAACTCCAATGTTTTCCTAGCTCCGAAATGCATTTTTTTTTGTACTTGTTTTTATTTGCTCCATATTTCAGCTTTGAGGGGGGGGGGGGATTTTGATTAGCAATTGAAATGCAATGCCAAAGCCCTGTTTTTATTTTTTTACTAATCACAATAACCTCAAACGTTATATCTCAATACATACAAAATATCTACTATATTACTCGGAAAAAAAGGTAGAAGGTTTTTAGCTCTACGAATAACAGCAGATACTAATAGCATCTACAAGTATTTGGAGGCACAACACTAAACAATAGCAATGTTCACCCTGAGGTCCGGAATAGCCAGATTTCCCGCAAATAAGCGAGCCTTAAATTCGGAATTAAGAAATAGAAAGCATTCAACTGGGGCCACGGTTGGTACTTTCGACAACCAGGACCTCTTACCAAAGCTACCTATTCCGACTTTAAAGCAGACAGCCGAACGGTATTTGAAGACTCTCGAGCCACTCCAAACAAAAGATGAATTTCGAGACTCAACTCATGCAGTTAACAGCTTTATTAGCAACAATGGTGGACTGGGTCCTATTTTGCAACAGCGATTATTTGAGTATTCAAAGAGCCAGAAGAAGAGTTGGCTGGAGAACATATGGCTCAATAAGGCATATCTGGAATATAGAGAACCTTGTTATCTGAATGTCAATTGGTATGCAACCATTGCTGAACCTCCAGGTGCTCAAATGCCAAAGCCAAGCGAAGTAAAGAAGGGTGTTCATACAGCATTTCAGCTACAAAGGGCTAGCGTGTTAATTAATCATCTGCTGGACTTTAATGATAAATTGAACCAAGGAAAAGTCGAGCCCGAATATCAAAGAAATGGGAAACCCTTTTGCATGGATCAATTCAAGCGTCAATTTGGTTGTTCCCGGATACCCAAGCTACAGTGCGATGAAATCGTTTCTTCATATCCTTGTGCTGAAAGACATATTACAGTAATATACAAGGATCAGATATTTAAAGTAAATGTGTACGATCAACAAGGAAGCAGGGTGTCTGACGACGGCATTTATAACCAGTTGAATCAACTAATATCTCAAGTTGAGAACAGCCATACACAAAAACAGGCAGCGATTGGTATATTTACAGCAGCAAACAGAGATGTATGGGCAACTGTGCGTCAGGGGTTGATAGATATTTCGCCTGCAAACACAGAGAACCTACGTACAATCGAAACAGCTCTATTTTCCGTTAGCTTGGATACAGAAATGGACGTGGATGATAGCTATGACATAGATAAACGTGCCCAATACTTTTTGAAGTCCAAACATGGGGAAAACCGATGGTATGATAAGCCTATTGAACTACTTGTACTAAACAATGGACATGTGGGACTAAATTGTGAACACACACCAGTCGATGCACTTACCACTGGAAGGATTATTGTGGAGGCTTTAGCAAAAGAAAAAAAGGGTGTTTTACATAAAACCGGAAGTACCGATTTACCACCACCGGCTTTGTTGAAGTGGCAAATTAACCAGGACATTTTGGATAAGTTGGAGGCAGTCAAAGCAGAAACCCTTAAATTTGCCAACAATGTTAATCTCAAGAATATTAAGCTAGAGGGGATAGGGTCTGAGACAGCTAAAAAAGCTCAAATAAGTCCTGATTCGCTTGCACAAATGGCAATTCAGTTGACATACTATCGTATTCATGGAAGAGCTACTGCTACCTATGAAGCTGCGGGAACTCGCAGCTATTTAGGTGGAAGAACAGAGTGTGTTAGAGTGGCTAGCAACGAATCACTGGCGTTTGTTAAAGCAATTGACAACCCCTCGGTTACAAACGCTCGAAAGATGGAGTCTCTTATAGGTGCGTTAGGTGTACACGCAGAGTATATGAAGGCTGCCGGATCGGGCTATGGTGTAGACAGACACTTATTGGGCTTGCGTTGTATGCTGGATCAAGCAAACCCTGATGAGTTGGCAAAAGCTACACTTTTCAACGACCCTGGGTATCTGAAGTCAATGTACTTTGAGCTGTCTACTAGCAATGTTTCTCCTGCAAGAGACTTCCAGGGAGGCTTCGCACCCGTAGTTCCTTCTGGTTATGGCGTTGGGTACGGTTTGGATAAAAACTGTACTCGTGCCATTATAACTACATGGGAAAACTACAAAGTTCCCGAAGGTGACAAGAAAACCGACATCTCACTGTTTTCTTCCACTTTGGGCAAAAGCCTTAATGATATACTACATCTCGCTACCGACTAAGAAATTTTTCTAATAATTTACAATGCTGTTTTTATTTTGTCCTCGTTAGCGTTTTATCGCTAAATGATAATATAAAGTGTTGGTTAAAAAAGATAATCTCTTAGTATAACTATGTTTCTTCTAATTTGTTTTATTTTTCAACCTAACTCCACTATAACTATATATCGTTGTCACTATGATATATGCATCACAACAATACTCATTCAGTAGCCTTAAGGGGGAGTATGCGACTGTATTGTTGCTTAGCGTTTTCGATACTGGACTATTTATTTGCCAAAAATATGGTTAACGAATCTACCTTTGTGTCCAGAATGTCCATCGTATCTACAAATGATCAAGCTATCCTAATATCTATAAGTTGGTAAGAATTCTCCTATCAGCTCGGTCACCTTTTGGGCTTTATAACAATAGTAAATGGCGCCTTTTCTGTGCCCGTTACCCAGTCCTTTAATTTCGAAGCTGAGAATGAAGCTAGGTTTGCCATAAAAGAAAATGAACTGATTGGTGTAAAGTTTTAGGGAAATTTTACTTTGTAAAATTTTACACCAGGCCATTGGTTAACTTATTCAAAATTTGGAGTAGAGAAAATTACAAAGCATAACAGTAACCCAAACATATTTTCTTTCATTTTTTTTTCATTTTAGCCCAGCAAAGCTGTAGAAATAACATTGCAACTATTCATTCGTTTTCATTAATTAGCAATAAACATTTATGCCCGAGATTGTATTAATTGTACCATAGAGGAAAAAAAACACTCGAAGCGATGGAGGCAAAAAACGATTATAACATTGTGATTGATGTGGATGAGGTAAAACAAAAAAAGGCATCTTTGCATATAATTACTCAAGTATATTAATAAGGTTGGTCACTTATAGTAAAATATCTACGTTTACAAATAGAATCAGCTTGAATTCCAAGGTAAATATTTGTGTTTGTCACTTTGCTTAAAAACTAGTGGAAAGGAAAATATAGTAAACAATGTAATTTATTCCTATAACTAGATTATACTACTGAACCTAATCTTGGCGCTACTCGGGGTAATATACTGCGTTTTTAAATTTATTTTTCCTATATAATACACACATGGATATGTTTATCTAATAAAAACAAAGCTTTATAAAGCAGTGCAAACAAGATCTTGTAAGTTTAGTAACGTAAAACATTCGTAAAAATAGGTCCAGTCTCGACTCTAAGTAGCAGAGATCCAGTGAATGTTGCGACAAGTACACCGACGCAGGGTGGTTCCATTTGGAACATATCATATTGGTCGGTATATTTTGACGTTGACACGAAAGATGTTATTCAGAAAATTGTCATGAGTATTATGCCACAAAATGAGTTTTTTGATGCCATAACAGCAAAACCTGATCTTTGGGGTAAACTATCAACACTAATATACTTATGAACGTATATTTATTTAATATTTTACCGCCGGTTCCATGGTGATCGGATCTTCGTGTAATATCTTACTTCACTATTTTTATTTCACCGCTCTACTTTTTTTACAAAAAACCAATAACACCAATCGGCATAATAACAAATAGGGCCTTTTTGGGTTCCAACAAGCGTAATATACTTTATATTTGTGGCCTACCGATTAAGCATAATCATTGTGCAGCTGGTATATGGCACACCCGTTGAACATGATATTTCTATATTTTTCCTGGCCTTTGCTGTTGTGTATATGTATGTTGGGATAATGTCTGTGATTCTCAGCTTCACCAGTAAATATTTTGGGCTAGACTGCACATTGATAGAAGCGGTATCTGTCTATGGATACTCCACATCTGTCTGGATCTTGGTTTCGTTGGCCTGTATGCTAAAATACCCTCTAGTTAGATGGATTAGTGTCGCTATTGGCTTTGGAATATCATGTCTATTTATGCTTCAAAACTTGGGCAGAATAGCAAACAAAACAGAATCAAGACCAAATCTCGTTTTGAATATTATAGTTATTAGTTCCTTGGCAGCCTTTAGTTTGGGCATGAAATTTTTATTCTATAGTTACTAATTTTTTTTATTTTTTTCACATTGGTATAGATCTGCAATACAGATACCACATCATTTAATTTTGTTTGAATTTTATTTTGACAAGAAAAGTATATAGAAAGGGTAAGAGTAAGGGTAAGGGTAAGGGAGTGGAGCGAACTGTGTTTGCAGAAATTAGACCAAGCTGGTTGTACTACATCCAGGGTATATTGGGGAAGTGCGTACACTTGGTTTACAAGTGTTTTGGTACCAAACAGAAGAAACTTTATTTACCCTTCCTTTCCCTTTCTACCTCTCACCTTCCTTTTTTTGGGTTATTATTTTTATAGCAAGATAAGTGAACGATAGTGTTACTCAACTTGTAATCTTTGGCTAGAAACATACGACACTACATTTATAATCAATAATGTACAAAAATAAGGCTATATCCACGCTAATTAACGTCGCCAACGATTTCTGGTACCCTTGACCCTTATGATTTGTAAAGACGATTAACATTTCCATTTTATTTTATCGCTTACAGAGCTAATAAGCTTTATTGTGAATCCAGCAACGGATGTTGAGTCTAAACCATTTATTTGAGGTTTAATGATTCGAAAACAAGGCTAATGGTAAAGACATGTAATATCCATGCTTTTAGTAATACATATTTTTCTCAGCTGGTATACCAATAAAAAACACATATACAGTATTGGTTGATTGCGACTAAGAAAGCATATAAAGTCTGTAGCCAATGAACTATATCACCTGAGCTGTGTACATTTGCGTCAGCAAAGCCCCAATCCTAGCAGGAAAGTCTTTAGTTAGTGCAAAGATTCACGTTTGAGCTATCAAATATCCGGATGCGGTATATGCGTAAGTGCAACACTAGTTACAATGAAAAACAGCTAGAACTTTGGTGCAAATAGTCTGTGAAAATGCATTCCAAGTCCCATCACATTAAACTTAGTGCGCTATTTGCGGTCGTACCATACATAAAGGGAGGTGAAAAGGCAAGGGGAATAAACATATGGTTTGCATTAGCGAAATTGGTATGGTATTTCACCTCCTCTTCCTTCCCTCCCCCTGTTTTGCACCGTTTTTCCTGCCAAATCTATAAATGCGAAACAAGTGAAATAGAATGTTTTATGCTATTCAATTTCTAAATGCTACGCCTCCACAAAAAACTAATATCACCCTATTATCTACTTTCGCTATCCAGCATATGCGCTTACAAAATACCAAAGCTACATAACACTGCATGATTCTGGCTACTATACCAATCCAGATACCATCAAAAAATTGATGCCAGCGTAACTAGTCGAACTAAATTCCGGGTTCATTGGGATTAAAAGACGCAGTTGTTACTCCTACTATTTCACACGCTTGGTTTGTGTAACTATTTGACCCCACACAACGTAGGAGTACTCTTCTATCTTAATGGTAGAGGTTACTGTACTCAAAAGCCAAAAAAAAAATTAAAAAGATATCTAAAATACATTTTAGAGGGTTAACAACGACTTGTGCATTTGAAATTGCATAAAGGGGTTCAGCTATTGATTCCCCCTTCTTCCAAGCTTGTGAATAGGGGGTACTTGGAAAAATATACATAAATATATGCAGTCATCTATCAGGGAATAAAAGTGGCGTATTTTTGCATAATATACAGATTTATTGGCATTTTAACACACATAGTTGTACTTTTACCACTTTAGAGCCTTTAGAGTATTTGTAGCAGTTATTTATGATACTTGTTCAAAATTGTTTTGCATGTAACTAGGATAAGACTCAATTTATTTAAATACCAATATAAATATCCTTCCCCTTCAATGGTTAACGACAAAAGTTTAATATTAAAAAAAAGAACCGCACCAAGATTATCACATCACTAGCATTACAAGTTAAATCAGTACACCAGTACATAATATACACAACGAAAAGTTTGAATACCATCACCAAAATAAAATGAAGCAGCTATACACAGTTTTTGTATTAACAGCATCGCTTATTTCATGTTCAGCAAGTTCGCAACTCCACAATGAGCTTGGAGGGCTAGGAAATGTCATGAATAATGCACTACCAGGAATTAATCAAAATATTCGAGGTGCTAAACTCAACGCCGACTCGTCAGACAGCTCTGAAACTACTGAATCCGAAACTGCTAACCCCGAAAGCACTAACTCCGAAAGTACTAGCCCCAGAACAAAGAAGCACAACAGATATTGGAGTTTTTTAAATAGGCTAGGGCTGAAAGATAAGTCGGCTACACAACGCACTTCATCCTCGAATGGGGACATGGGCAATAAGCGTGATGAATCTGATAGTCTAAACGTTGAAGACTTCAGAATGGACAATCAGGAAGTTCCCAAGATTGCAGTGGGTGGCTCAGGTGGCAGGGTCGTCGTAGCCGTTATGGTCTGGTAGATGATATTTATTTGGAATAACCATGCTCACGTGTAAGTTTTTTTTAATATTTTAAACAAGTGGATTCTGCCAACCATGAATTTAAATTAGATATATTATCGTGTGTATCATGAATTTGATCGCATTGGGAGGTTGGCCATTAACGTAGCTCGCATTTCCAACCATGATAATAAAAAATTTGACAATTCTTTTATTTATAGGTATAATAGGTTAAAGGAAGAATCACTTGGCGGGTTAATATCAATAATACCTCTATAGTCCCATACAATCCCAGCCTCGAAATCTAGAGGTTTTTTGTTTTATTTTATATTTTTTCCATTCTCTCATTTCAGCAAAGTAGTGTTAAATATTCTGGGTCGGCTAGCCTCAGTTTAGTCCTTTAGTAAAAACTTGTTTTTTTCGAATGCTCTAATAAACGATCTCTGTGTTGTTAATTTGATTGTGAGGGCCGTTGGTGTAATAGACTAAACATAATTTAAACAAATGATGATGTTGATTATATTTCCGTAGCATAAAGTAGCGGTAGTACACATAGTCATGCCCCTTTGATGCACACATAATGCATAGTCTGCTATTTGGTAAAGAATTACATTGATCGCGTAAATAAACACAACATACATCGCTTTTCATTTCGTTTAAAGCGTACTAACTAGTAAAGCCTAGCTGTACATGTGGGGTTCGATGGCATCTTTTGTTGTACTGACTACCTCCTATATAATAGACGAGTACTCACTAATTCCACAAATTTTCATCGGTTTTAAGTATTAAAGAAATACATTTTTGCATCAGACATTATTTGGATTTGATAGTGGAGAAGAAAACGCACAATGGGAGGAAGTGGGAGGATATATGAAGTGAGTTCATTTCTTGTGTTATCAGCACCATCTAGTTTCATTACATTATTATCAGATTTTTCAATGATCAAAACCTACTTGTAACGCATTTTTCTTATAAAGCGCAGAAGAATGTTTTTAGTGATGATACTTAATGTTATAGTGAATTTTTGGTAGGTACTGATATTCATGGCTCAAAAGAATCTCAGGAAACAATAAAAAAAGTGGAGAATAGTACTTGTTATTTTTTGGAGGGGGGAAGGTGAGTTATATTGAAAGGGGGTATAAAAAACAAAGCAAAATGTGATGTGGGGCTAACTATTCAGATAAAAAATATATTCCCGCTCCACTTTTGCAAGTATTTTATTTCAAAATATCGTATCAAGCAAATATTCCTTTTTCATCCTGGTATCTTTTTTAACTTGTCTACTAACCTTGGTATCAAAAATATGGGACAACAGCTTGGGTTGTTAAAGCATTGGTATGACAAAAAAGTATTCTGATACTAGTAGGCATGGCATATCAAACAGAGAAATGTGGATTTTCACACATAAAGTCTAGTTCCTGGTATAGTGATACACATAGAACAGTATATTTAAACAGCAAGATTCACCTTACGCGTATTGGATCTGTAGGGTGATGTATATGTACTTTGTATGTTTAAGATGTGTTGTATATATTATCATGAACGGTGGGTTATGTTGTTGCACAGTTTCTGTTTTAAACCAAAACAGAAAAGCTTAATTTCAAGAGAACTAAAAGTACACCGCAAAGATTCTGCCATATTAATGATATTCACAATTCTTGAAATCGTTGAAAAAAAATGGAGGAATGACAAAGCCTATTTCTTTTTTACTCCATAGCTGCATTTTCAGTATGGTCAAATGTGCAATTGAAAAGCCGAGAAAGGGGGGCACAGGTTTGCATCTGTATGTACCTTGGAACACTAAACAAAGTTTTGGTATATTTAGAAACCTATAAGTTTTTCCCTATTAGGCTATTTGACCTTGCCCAAAAATAGATATTTGAAATTTAAACTTGAAAAATGGACATTTGGCTCAAAGAATGCCAACAATTGAAAACTAAGATAAAAAATAAAAAATAAAAAATAAATAATAAATAGTCAAAGGGTATTAAGAACAGAAAATGAAATGGAGTTTGATTTACAAGGCATAAACTCCGTAAATAATCAGTAATTGACGAATGACAAATAGCCAGAGCTTTCTACGACTTTTAAATTAGTCTGTTTTATTCTATTTCGAACAAAATGGAGTGGAATAAAAAATTCTTCTAATAAATGAAGAAATCAAAGCGGAAAAAGGAAAGACAATGGAGCAAATTACACAAAATAGGCAATCAAGAGGAGAAATCTGTATACATTTTATTGAAATATGTAATAAAACAATTGGACAACTGAAAAATTAGCAACCAAGTGTAGTAAAAGATCAGTATTTATTCTTTTTACTTTGTTTGGCGTATTTAATAATTAGTAATTGTATTTATGCCTGGAATAATAAATTAATTTAAAATCCGCTTAATGTTGTTTCCTTTAAAATAAAGCCCAACAGCACTTTCGGTTAGGTAAATATAAAAAGATAGTGGCGAATTTTCACTATTTTCGTATTAGAAACATTTCTGAAAAAGTAGTTATTTTATAGTTTTTACCAACAAGAATATAGTAGAAATAAATGAAGTTTCTAAACGGAAAAAAAGCAAGTCTCCTAGGAGCCCTTGCGTTGTTGATGAGTGTGATGGTCCAAGGTAAGGACACAGAGGAGGCAGAAGGTGTGAAAGAGGGAGCGCCAGCAATGTTGACCAAGGACACCTTTGATGAATTTTTGAAGGAGCATGATGTAGCACTGGTAAAGTTCTACGCACCTTGGTGTGGACACTGTAAGAGGATGGCACCAAGCTACGAGGCAGCCTCCATAGAGCTACACAAGAAGTATGCTGACAAGGAGCTCAGCAAAAAGATTGGTTTGGCAAAGGTGGACTGCACCAAAAATGAAAAGCTTTGTTCTGAGTATGATGTGGGTGGCTACCCAACACTGAAAGTGTATAAGGGAGAGGTTGGAAAGAAGGACATCAAGAAAGATGACTTTAAGGACTACAAAGGAGGAAGAGATCAGGCTGAAATAGTAAAATACATGATTAAGCAGACAGAACCACTAGTTAAAGAAGTGAGCTCAAAGGACCTCAAAGCATTCAAGGAGGCAAAGGAGTCAGTATCTATTCTGGGTCTTGTAAAGAGGGACAGTGCTGAATACAACGAACTGGTCAAGGTTGCAGACCAACTTGGAGAGGATCATGTATTCGGCTACTCAGAAGATGAAGAGATCGCCAAGAAGCTTGGACACGAGGTCCCATCCGTAATTGTGTTCAGATCTTTCGAAGATGCCGCCATCTTTGAGGGAAAGATCAGCAGTGCTGACCTTAAAAAGTTTGTTCAACGCAGCGCAATCCAGGTATTTGGTGAGATAGGTCCAGAAAACTACAAGCTATACGAAACACCCAAGCTGCCATTGGGATTCCTGTTCTACGATTCAGAGAAAGGACGCAAGAAGATCGTCGCCAAGTTGGTTGATGTTGCCAAGAAGTACAGAGATAACTTCCACTTTGTGTGTGTGAATGGAACTAAATTTGCCGGTTTGATGACAGCACTTGGCTTGGAGCAAAAGTTCCCAGCATTTTCAATCCAAGACCAAGATACTCAAAAGAAGTGGGTCCTTTCCCAGGAGAAAGATCTGGCAGTCAAGGGCTTTGAGAGCTTTGTCAAGGGTGTAATTGATGGAAGTGTAAAAGCACACATCAAATCTCAGCCTGTACCAGAGACCAATGACGAACCAGTAAAAGTCGTGGTTGCAGATTCGTTTAGCGAACTTGTATTCGACAAGACCAAGGATGTCCTTATTGAATTCTATGCAACATGGTGCTACCATTGCAAACAACTCGCTCCAACCTACACCAAACTTGCTGAGCTTCTCGCAAAACAAAAGGATTTGGTGATTGCCAAGATGGACGCCACAGAAAACGATATTCCTGAAAAGGACGAGGAGTTCGGAGTAAAGGGCTTCCCTACTATTGTTCTTGTAAAGGCAAAATCAAATGAGATTGTCAAGTATGAAAGTGGTCGCCAGTTGGAAGATTTCGTGAAATTCTTGAAAGAAAACACCGATTCAGCACTCAAAGATGCTGGTAAGCTGGATCTTGAGAAGGCAAAGGAGGATGAAGAAAAGAAGGCCAAGGAGGAGAAGAAACAAAAGCCAGCCGAGAAGGGCGAGGAAGAGGAGGAGGAAGAGGAAGAGAAGCAAGCCCGTGATGAGCTTTAATTTTTTCTTTTTCAATAGCTTGTTTGGTCTTTTTATTTACTTTTCATTTACTCAAAAAAAATGTAATACACAAACAAAAATAAACCCAATAAAAATATAACAAATTAAATGAGATCCTGAATGTTTATTGGCATTTCATCTATTTGCGTGCTGTAATACTGTTCGATATCGTGTAGGGTAGCAATGTCCTGTTTGGTGACAAAGTTGATGGCAACACCCTTCCTACCATATCTTCCACTTCTACCAATCCGGTGAATGTAGTTTTCTCGATTTGTAGGCAAATCGTAGTTAATAACTAACGATACTTGTTGAACGTCGATTCCTCGTGCCCAGATATCGGTGGTAATTAGCACACGACTACTTCCTGCCCGAAATTCTTGCATCACACTGTCTCTTTGTTTCTGTTCCATATCCCCGTGCATAGAGGATACAGTAAAGTTGTTGCTGCGCATCTGTGAGGCCAACCAATCTACTTTGTTCTTTGTGTTGCAAAAGATTACCGCTTGTGTGATAACCAAGGAATCATACAAATCGCACAAAGTTTCAAATTTCCAGTCTTCCTTTTCCACATTTATGAAAAACTGCGATATACCTTCCAAAGTGAGCTCGTCTCTTTTAACTAGAATTCGAATAGGATCTGACATAAATTTGGTACTTAATGACAATACATCTTGCGGAAGTGTTGCGCTAAGCAGGACTACCTGGATGCTCGGTGGTAAATGTCTGTAAATATCGTAAATCTGCTGTTTGAATCCCATATTCAGCAGCTCGTCGGCCTCATCCAGAACAAGAACTTTGATACTAGATGTTCTCAAATAGTTTCTTTTGATCATGTCGTAAACTCTTCCCGGGGTTCCGCTAACAATGTGCTGTCCCGCTTCCAATTTCTGTCTATCTTGTTGGGCTTTACTCCCGCCACCACCACCACCACCGATACAGCAATAGCATAATATTTTACTGTAATCTCCAATCGCCAATATCACACCCTGTGTTTGAATCGCTAATTCGCGCGTAGGAGATAAAACTAATGCTTGGGTTTCACGAACTTTACTATTTACTAACTGCAACAGAGAGATAGCCAATGTCGCTGTTTTTCCTGTTCCTGATTGTGCCTGTGCAATTACGTCTCGTCGTTGAAGTATTGGGTATATTGCTCTCTTTTGAATTGCTGAGGGTTGCTCGAAATTGTACGCATAGATTCCTCGTAATATCTCCGGTTTTAAATCCAACTCTTCAAATGTCTTGATAACTTTAATTGTTTTGGATGCCTCGACTTTTATATCCCCCTCCTCATACAGTTTATTTTTTTGTGTTTTATAACCAGACATCTCTGCGGTATTTACAACTTTTGCTTTTGATATATTACACTGGATTTGATGTTTTGTGTATTTTTATTTCCAAGAGTATGTGATGAAAAAACAATCGCTTCCAAAAAAGCAAAAATCAGCCTTTTCAGTGCTTTTCAATACGCGTTGTAATAGCATTTGAAAACAGCCCCAAAAAAAAATTTTTTTTTTAGTTTCTCGCAAATTTTGGATGCAAACTAATCGGAGTGCGTAGGGAGTTTTCGGCTTGGTATTCCCCTAGGAGTGGCCACATGAAATAGCAATAATTGAGAGATTGTTTCTTCTATTCAAAAACTCACGAGTTGTAATGTTATAAAAGCGCGCTATAACTAATATATTTATTTGTAAAATAGTATGTTCACGGAGGGTAATAAAATGATTAAAGGTGATAATACACTGGATTTTTATAAAGCTAATCCATCGTAAACCCGAAATTTTATAAAATCATATCCATATATTTAGATATCTAAAAACAAACGGCTTTCGTTGTTTATGGTCGCGGTTGTTGTCGAGTTTATGAGCAATACAAAAATGTAGAAACTGTAGTTTTACAATCCGTATTTCCTATAATTACAAATACATGTTTTTATAAGGTTTAGGATCATTAAAAAAAGATTATAGGGAGTAAGAAAATAAAAGTTCTACGAAAACAAGCTGTGCTTACTTTTTTAATTCATCCAATTCTCTCTCTTTCTTCTCAAGATTGGCCTTCTTAGAGACCTTATTTGGTTGGTAATATAGAACTACCAGATATCGCCCCAACACATTGAAGCCTTGTAGCTTTTCGCAAGCAGCCTTTGCATCGTATATATCTTCGTATACCACAAACGCAGTTCCTCGCGTAGATTGTGCATTCCCCCTATATAAGCGTTTATTTATTTATTTAAAAAACAGGTATTTTGAAGAGCATCTAATCTTTCTGGCACATTTATTACATTATCTATTCTATACCCGATATCAATATAAAACTTATAATTCATGGAAAGCGTAAAGTAAGGGAGGTAGTACTTACAATCTAATCTGTCTTATGGCACCGTATTTTCCAAACAGATCGTACATTTCTTCAGATGTAATTTTAAAAGGTAGATTCCTAACAATAGTTAATTTTTTAGGTATAGATTTTCATGCTTATATTTTATTTTCTGAGTTGTCGAAAGGTAAATAAACTGCATTTACCTTACAAACAGTATCCTATTTGCCTCAGGTGGCAACTGTCCGGTTTTTAGCTTGTTCATTGAAAAAGCCATTTTATTTTATGATTTGTCTTTGTTATGCCCTTTCCTATGTGTTTTCGTTCTATGCCTGTTTGATCCTCTTTATAACTTGTTTGTTGAATATGTATTTTGTTTATTAGCTTGAAGGGCTATTAAACTCATAATTCGCTTAAAGTTCTATTAAGGAAAATACAATAATTAGTCGCTTTCAAAATTTTTTTTCCCAAAAATTTAAACAAATCAAAATCCGTGCACTAAAAGCACTGCAAAAAAAAAAAGAAGAGTTTTTGATCTGTTAAACTAACGATACAGCTTAAGGGGATCTTCTGACAAAGAGAGAAAACCAAAGCCTTACACCGGGCACGCTTTTCAAGTGCGCCAGCAGGTCTTTGCCCACTTTTTCTTTTTTAATTTAAGGTATGGCTCCCTGGAAACTATTTAATACCATTAACACGTGCCAACTTGTAAAAGGACCAAGCCAAGTTCTGGCCTAACTTCGCATTTAAATGGCCGGATGAGATATAGTTTAAAGTAGTTTATAGATTCTATATCTCCGTGGTGAAACGCTCTTTTATGATAAAAAAATAAAAAAGAAAAAGACTGTAAAACCAATTATATTTGAGGGGATATTGGAGATATAACAGAAAACGTTGCTAGAGGTACTATTTAAGTTTGAGAGAATGTAGTTAAAAACTACGTCTTTTAAAAGGCTACATAATAGTATAGGGGTGGTATACTCTTTCCAAGACAATAAGCGACAAGGATTTATTTACAGGACAATCAACCATCTTTATTTAGCTATCCTTCTTTTCCTTTGGTCCTCTATCAATTAGTAGGTTTGTTTCTTATTTAGCATATATCTCATGTAAAGAAACCAAAAAAAAACTGTAAACAATGTGTAGGCGTTGTACTTACTCACCACCGGGTATAAGCTAGAGTGTGACAATATCGTGTACAGTAGTTACATATGATTGTTAATAATCTTCACGCACTCAAGTACAAAATACTAATTTATGCTTACCATACAAATACTATTCCCATTCAATAACATTTGTTTTCGGGTATTTGTCTTGATCTCGCCTCCTGGCAGTGTTTCGCTAAGAGATGTTACATAGTTAATTACATTTTTGTGAGCGAGGAGAGGTGATATCTTCGTTAATTGCCTAGGAATAGGAGTAGCTTAACAAGATAATCCCAATAGTTGGAAATTAAAAATAAAAGAAGGCGGTTCTTACTATTCCGTTACATCTTCAAGTACAACATCTACAGAAGAATGTTTCAAGATCAAGGATTAAAATGATTTGCATATTTTATTTTAATCTAGGCTCATATACACGTATATTCTCAATAAAAAGGAAAGAAAATCATACTTACTGACATAGTCGTCAAAGCCCAGTAAAGTACCTACGAATTCTCTGTTAAATTTCATGACTATCCATATCTTTGAACCAATACACTTGTCAATGAGTTCTATTAAAGCATAAATTTAGCACGATTGTATACCAAGTATTTTTACATTTACTAGCTAAATTCTCATGCATGCATACTTGTATACGTATATGTATAGCAACCCACTCACACTTCCTCCAATTCACAAAATATTTTTTTCCAGTACGGCTTTTTCATCGATTTTTAATTTGAAAAGAGGCAGATTTAGAAAATGATATGCTTACCTAGAGGTAGCAATTGTGAGGCCATCCTGTAGTAAAATTAGAATCGATTGTCGTGGCGGGTTAGGCGAACCTTTGTAAAAGTTTGGTTGTTAATTATGTTTATTTGTTATATTTTTGGAGCAGTTGTGTCTCTTAATTCTGAGCCTCTGGATTGTGAAAAACAAAAAGGCAAAGCAAAATGAAAAATGAAAATTGAAAAATGAAAATTGAAAAATGAAAAAAGGAATAGTAGGGGAGCAGGAGGGGGAGGGGGAGAAAAGGGTCGTAATTTTTATAAAATTAATGACCGCGTTTTTTGCCAATCAAAATGCTAATTTACATTATTTTATCTGCTTTCCTAATGTTCATTCCCACAACTTGGTCATCCAGCTTATAAGCAAACCTTTCCTAGGTAGGCGTATACCATAAGGGGGGTATGCTGAAAGCTTGCCAAGTACTATCATTAAAAAGGCTGATGATATGTACATGTATATAAAGGAAAATTGATGGTGTAAAAATGTTGAGTGGCTTCAGCTCATCATATCCCTCTCACAAACAACCCAAGCTGTGTAGATAAGAAGCTATATCACTCAATTCTTGAGAGAGGATCGTTACCGTGTAGTTGGCGGTGAGCGGGGTTTAGATTTCTATACGATCATTATAAAGGTGTATTCACATTTCTTCTAGTTTAGACTTTCTTTACATCACTTTATAGGCTGATATAGCGGAGTTGTTGAGTAACCTTATTTGTTTTGTTTTGTTTTTTGTAAAAAGGCTGGAAAGACATATTCAGATGTTATGCAAATAGGTAGATATGGTGGAAGGCAGATCAAATACTATGTTTGAGCTCCAGACACTTTAAAAACAAATTAGGCATTTTAATGACAAAACGTGTTTAAACTCAAAAACTATGAAAGCAAACTAGAGGGGAGGGGGGGGGAGGAGTCGCTGTCGCGTTTTTCTTTTCCTAGAATTAGCACCACTATACTTCTTTCTGTATAGGTGACTGTTAAATATAGTGTGAGAGGCCTATACATGTTTTTTTTTCACCATTCCATATGTGAAGAATGCATAAGTATTTCTTTTTTTTTAACTTTGTTATAAGTACTGATTTATATCTTCCGTTTACATTTACGTTTTTTTGATGAGTTTTAAATTAAATGGAAAGAGTGGCTGTCATTAATGCTGACCAATTCCGTACGATATCCTGCTCTTTTCTAGAAAGTGCAAGCAACACAAGTATTTTGAAAAAAAGAAAGTATCTCACAACGCTTAAGCCAGCTTATGGAGAACTTTTCCCTTTGTAGCCCTAAAAAACTTCAAAAGCTTTTCCCCACCAATAGATTAAACATTCAGAGTCAATCTTCAAACAAGTGCACCAAAATTACAACCCTTTTTTTTATTTGCTATTTGGTCATTCTGGACTGAACAAGATATAATTTGACGATTTGTGATTTACTTTTTGGCAAATTTTGGAGAGTTCTGTGAATAATAGGAGCCAGTAAACAAAACAGGAAGAGCTACGAGTTACAATATTATGTTTTGCTAATTAGCATTTATCAAAAAAAAAAGCGTTTTTGGGCTACATGAAGCACATCTAAGTTGGGTTAAACTGGATTCATATCGATTCCTCTCATTTGCGCATACAGGACTTATTTAGGATAGTTTGTACTGAGTGTCACATCTTTAATTTGCCAAAAAATAAAAGCAAAGCAAAGTTATGCAAACGGGAGAGGAAAGAGTATAAGTAAATATCACTTTATTTTACACATACATTGTTTACAACCAAAGCAAAACCATGTTTCACTACGAACTTCAGACTTAGTCGTCTCTAAGACCAAATAAAACTTGCAAGGATAAACACCCATCACTTGTTGCTTTGAATCATAAACGTCCTCTCCTCGCTGATGAATACCAATCAATAGTAGAGTTTACGCTTATCATGTCCCTAGCAAAAGTATCGCTTTAAATAACAAGAGTGTTTCTCACCAAATCTCAAAATCAAAACTAAAATGTGATACTATTGTCTTTGGCTAGTATGTTGCCGCTCTCGTATGCTGATGGCTTCTTGCCAAAAAAATACACCGCCACTTTGTTGCCAAACTTAGACAAGTGTTTCGGTTCATTCAAGTAAAACTTCTCAACCAGGGCAATGAGATTTATTCTCTATTGATAGATTCGATTGGCGCTACAAAGCCGGTCGATTCACAGTATCTAGTACAAGATAACTAAAGTAATAAAAAAACGATCTAGAACTCGGTATGTTTTGTAAATCGAGCAACTTATGAATAATGATACATATGGGAGTTATAAAATTAAACCCTCAAGCATTGGGACACGAGATTAAAATCTTTTTTTCAAGTTAATTCTGTTTTCTGTCAGATATTGTAAAAAGAAAAGTTAAAAGAATTAGATTTAATTGCGTTTTAATAACACTGTGGTTAAGAAAATATAGCGCCTTGATATTAACTAGACAAGTGGCTTATACCTCTATGCAAAGCAGTTAAGCATAAATACCGGACTACACCAAACTCCATCAATCATATTAAGCATTAAGCTTTTACCGACATTCTTGACTATAAAGCGAAGCAAAAACGTCAACAAGAATATTTGTATTACATACAACCCCCATCAGTTCTAAGAAAAATATTGCTTTGCCAAAAGCGTAAACATATATTATAAGCAATAATACGTGTATGAAACCAACCATCACTTCACCATGAGCGTTAAAAATATGGGGGTTATGGGAGATAATCTCAGTATAAAAAGCGCACGTATGAACAACAATTTGAATTCCTTTTGTGTTTTTCTTGAACAAAACTATTTAAATCACTCAATGAGTAAAAAAGATGACAGACATACTCTGAAAACCAAAATCAGTAAACTATGGGTAGCAAGAAAAAAACTCCTAAACGTAATAACCACTACCAACCTAAACAAAACTCATACTCCATCCATGCCTTTAAGTAAGTTTTTTAATAAAAAATAAAAAGTATATATTTCCTGCTTGACGCCTAAGCTAAATTTGACTAGTAAACTTTTATTATTCATGCTAATGATATTGTTATGCGTATCTTTGTAATTTCAACGTTATATGATTATATATATCTTACTATATTCGATACTTTTATATCAAGACATTTTATTGAATATTAATAATCCACTTTAACTTGTTTTTTCATACTGTAGCCGGACATGAAAATGGGAGATTTTCATTTGAACAAGACAAAATTTTTGTGTTCTCAATGCCAAAACATGATGTATCGCCACCAAAGCTGCTAAGAACATATCACATTTCAAAAAACGTATCAACAAATAACCTTAAAACCGTAAATACGTTATCAAACAAAAAGAATCGGGTTGAATACAACGTAATATCAAAGTACATTCCGCAAACCAAAGATAGGGTCCGAGAAAACATAAATACAAGTGACGACGAAATTGCAGAACTAAATAAGCAATGTACATTCAAACAGAGTGTTATGAACTCTATAACAAACATAGAAGTAAACACAGTTATTGACTACAAACCGAGAAACACAACCGAGCTCGTTTTATCTGAAGGCGAAATAGTAAAAGGCAAGGTTGAAATAGCGATTTACTCGCAGGTCAAGGATTTAGACTTGATTGCCTTTATGAAGCTAATAAAGCATATGAACATCGAGATTGTAGAGTATAACATAGGTATGTTAGTTTATTTAATGTGAAAACAAGAATAACATATTTTGCTAAACGAGAGAAGAAAGTGGAGTAGAATTGAATCGGAAAGTAAAATATGTGACAAGCACGCTCACAAAAAGCAGCTATGTTGTAAATATTATTTTTCAATAATATTAACGTACTCCCTCTATTTATTGACAAAAATAGATAGCCAAATTGGCGATAGGAGTACCAAAGCTATGAAAAACAGAAACTTTGGAAACTACTGTGCAAACAGTATAACTGGTATTCTTGTAGAAGTAAATAAACTCGTACCCTCGGATTTACTTGCGCTATTTCAATGCGAATGTAGTTTCGATAATGCCTACAAGTTTGTAATTTCAATGCCGTTCGAGTTTACGGTTAACTATAACGAATTTGTAAAAAAAAACAACACATATTTGACATATTGGTATCTATCAAGGTAAAATTATATTTGCGTCTCAGGTATTTATAGTAGTAATTATAGGTTAAAGAATGCCAGCTATTGATTATCGGTTAGCGATTGTCAGTTGATGGTTATTTAGGTGCAAAGAGCGTATTAAAAAAGTATAAAAAAATAATATCTAGAAAAATAATCTCCAACTAACACCCCAAACATTTTACAACTGTAGTTTTATCCAGCTTGGTGAGGGTAAACAACAACTTGTTAAGAAAAAAAACAGCAAAACTGATGTTCTTCATTCTTTGGGAACAAGGGTTTATATATTACCCAGTTATACTGTGAACGATATTTTACAGCTCCAAAAAAAGCTAAGGGAGAAAACTGTAGATTCATTCGAACCAAAAGATATGAAAGTAACATTACATCTGAAAAGCGCAATATTTGTATCAGGACAGTCTATTGATGTCAAGTTTAAGATTTTAAACGATACAAAAAACCCTACAGGGGTTAATAAGGTAAAGAGATAAATTTTTATTAATCCTAGTGGTCATATCAAGTAAATTTTTTAGTACTATTTAATACCAAGGTATCTTGTATTAACTATACTTAAACAATAAATGTAGGTTGTAAGCGTTAGCTTGATGTTACTCAGGATTATTAAAAACCAAGAAAAGTTTGGACCAGAAAGCATCAAGGTTGTTGGGTTTACCAAAATCAACGAAAATCAAATATCTAATCCTCTAAATACATCTTTGGAGAAAGATAGTTTTTACATTCCTATAAAAATACCTGTAAGTACTATATTGACCTTTCACAGATATTAATACATTCTAAAATATGATCTTGCTAACAAATATTAATGAAAAAAAAAAACTATCTATCATATTAATTAGAGAGATGAATCGTCTGTCGATAAAAATGTAATGATCTCCCAGAAACATGACGTCAAGTACTTGTTGATTGCAGTTACAAAAACAGGCTGTGGGTAAGAAAAAAATGTTTAGATATACTACCTTGTACCCTCTATGTATAAATCTTTGCATCAACATACTTGATTGCAGCTTTTTTTTATATTTAATATTATTTAACGTTTTTTTAGTTGAGGGTTTAATTTTAAGACATGAAACTCTAAAACGGCAAAACCCCAAGACTCATGACTGAAAATGCATACAACAAAACTATGAAAATAGAAAAAATCATGTTTCGAAAATTCCAATAGCCGTATTTAAAAAGCAGTTGTTGAGTGGGCTGATGAATAAAAGCAGAGGATGTAGCAAAATCTCCAAAAGGATATGGTGTGGTCCAGAGGATATAAACGTTGGTAGCAGATACATACCGCTGGAATTGATGTCCAAGGAACTTGAGAATTGTTTAATTTTTGAATCAGATTTTGTGGATCTACACAGAATACTCGGTCTATCCTGTAAAAGGCTAAATGGAAATAGCAATAAAGTCATAAACAGCTATTCTAGTGATAGTAATAACAGCTTTGTATACTCAGCCAGTTCTAAATTGTTAGATTCCCTCTTGGATCTTTCAACATTAAATGCCAGCGAAGGTATAGATATAACCAAATATGATCTCGATCTTGTACCCACTAAACGCAGTAGTAGCTTAAAAAGTCCGACCCAGGACCTTCACAAACAAATTTCCATGATAAGTTCGACCATCCCTGAAATTTCACTAGAGTACTCTGGAAGCGTTTCAAAAAGCCATTCTACTAACAAGTATAATTGCAAAGAAAGTTATACAAATAAAGATGCAAATGCACAGGATTTAAAGGTCACAAAACTGGGTTCACCCATGGGGAGAAAAAACATGCATCAAGGACTACTCTTAGGCGTATCCCCTGTCGAAGATATCTATCTCCGCCGCAAAAGCGAGATAATAACAAAAAGTAAAGATACTATCCATATACTGTCTGATATTAGGATAAAGCGGCCAATCACAATAGACTTTACAGACAGTAAACGTCTTGTGAAACTTATATCAGGTTACCAAAACAGGTACAAAGACCTTGGAATTGAAAGGGTTCCATACTTTAATACTTTTCAAAAAGATTGTATCAAGAATTTATCAAAAGGCGAAACACAAAAGTATACATGGAATACTTTAAGTGAAAAAAAATATTCCAGGAATGGTACAGTATTCGCTGATACTAATAAATCCGAAATAATACGAAGACCTTCAAGTATTTTAAATCAAAAAGTGAAATCAAACCAAAGTTTGGGGAACATATTAACAAGGCGATTTAATACTAGAAATGCTAGAAATGCTAGAAATGCTACAAACGTTAGTACTCCTAATTTCAGGAATCCAAGTGTTCGGGCCAGTAAATCGATTTTGATGGCTGTTGATAAGCAAAAGTTTAAGTTTAATCTAAAGAGTTATCTAATGCGCCCGCTACGTGGGTCTAGAAAACAAAATAGAGAATCTTACAAAGACCAAAAACAAGAAAAAAGTCATAGGTTTAAGATATTTGCATTTAACAATCTCTTTAAGAGTAAAGCCAAAAAATACAAAACTGAAAACAATGAAACAGATGTAAATATAAATACAAAATCTAGTGCCAGCACCAGAGCGAGTAAAAAACAGAACATAGGCGTAGATCATTTGCTTAGAAGAAAAAGCACATATCAAAACCAATATATCGAGATTCCTAAAAGAAAGGACAGTAAATTAATGGAGGATATAGATATAAGCGCCTTTAATGAGGAGTTGGTTCTTTCAAACATATTATCTACTTCTCAGAGCAACGCAGTTTTTTTGATAGGGAATAAAAAAAGACTAAGTATGGTCTACAGATCCAAAAGCTCACAGTCTAACCTCTACTTCAATGTTCACAACAACGTTCTGGATACAGCTAATGTGCTACTACCTAGGATCCCAACTGTCAACAAAAAAAAGCTAAAAAAGACTTTTTCCAAAAATAGTCTGTTAAATACCTTAACACTTAAGCCCATAGTTGCTACAAATTCCTTTTTTGGACTTGGAAAGAGGGAGGTAAAAAAACTGAAATCAAAAATATCTGAGATACGATCAAGTTTATCCTTAGTATCAACATTCCACTTTGTCTCTAGATCCTCTTTCAATGACGTAAACGTAAGCAATGGTGCTAATGAAACAATTCAAAGCAAAGAAATTGATGAGCTTTTCTCGGAAACCAGTCTATCAAATCTCAAAGACAATTACATGCTGAACCTGGAGTACATAGGTCCTATAGATCTCAATATATCTATAGACAAGTTTTTTTGTGACAAAATTGAGCAAAGCGAGTCTGGAAGTTTCAGTAAAGACATTCATAGAGTTTCTGAACTCAGTAATTCCTCGAAAAAAGCAAAAAATAGACAGGCAAAACGCAAAACAAAAAATATAAGCTTGATAAAGAGTATGGCAAAACAAGACGTAGGTATTGCAGCGGCGTATTCAGCGTTAGCTCCGAAGAATTCTACGCCATCGGTTGAAACACAGGTACAAGATAAAGAGTCGTGTACTACCGATGCAGATATGATTCCCAGCTTTCAATCTTTTACGATTACCAAAAAAATAGCAGACGTTGAAACTATCCAAAGTGTGAGTAGTGTCATAAACGAGCATCTAGTAATAGTAGCGGATGCCTGGAATGAAGCATACCAATCGATGCAGTCACTAGATACAGATGCAGCCACACCTAAATATATTCCTTGGTTGAAGCCAGAGAGTGCCAGCTCAATTGAGGCAGATATGTTAGAATCTGATACTCCGGTAGAAACAAGCACGGAAAGCTTTGTTTCTACTTCTACTTCCAATTCTACTTCTTCATCTCCTTTAAGCCCTCTAGTTAAGAGTATAAACCCAAAAATGCCAACAATACCAACAAGCCCATTGGCATTATCAGTACCAACCGTACCAACCGTACCAACCGTACCAACCGTAGTGACAGCACAAATAGCGGAAACTGTTTACAAGAAACACACATTACACCTCATACCAAAAACTCCCTCGATGCAACATGCATGTATAACGACTAAGGTAGGACGAGCATCTAACAGTGTGCGAAAAAAGATGAAAAACTACTTAGACCCAGGTGCTGATTGGTGTAGGATTAGAGGTACCCTGTGTATGGATACGCCAACGGGAAAGATCAAAATGGCAACATTTAGATCCAAAGAAAAAAGATTTGATCTAATGGTGGCAGGAATTCAAGATCATGACATTGGATGTGCAAAAGTGCAAAATAACCTGTCCAAAATCCATAAAAGAAACTCACTAATAAAATTTAGAAGAATGGGCAAGACTAAGAGCACGCCTATGATAGCATTTTGCTCCGAAAAGCATAGGGTTGGGCCAGCCAGAAAATCGGTAATTGGTTTCCTTAGCAAAACACCGCGCAAGGAGGATGAAAATGTAAAAATTGAAAATCATAGTAAAGACGTGAGTGTCAAAAACGAAAAAGGCAGTCAAAGTGAACATGTGAAAAACGATATAGACAGTGAAAGTAGAAACGTGAAAAACGAAAAATATGGCGAAGGTGGAAGTGTGAAAAATGAAAAAGACGGCGAAGATGAAAGTTTGGAAAACGAAAAAGATAGTGTGGATGAAAAAAATGAAAAGCAACTTATCCCAAGCACTGTCCTGCTGAGAGTACCTTCTCCTCTGGTCGGAAAAAAACCTGTATACAACCATGCAAAGAGAATTAGCAAACAGGCTTCTGTTGTGATACTAGCAGATAGAGCAAAACAAATGAATTAGTTAGCAAAAAAAAAAAAACAAAAAAACCTTTGGTTAAAGGAATTTTTAATAGCACTATTACTACTTGAGCAACAAAAACAAACTGAAAAGAGGGAAAAGAAAGTGCCAAATAATACGGAGAAAGAGGCCGAAAAGAGAAAAAGGGTTTATCGAATATTCCTAGAAATTATTCGTCGTTCTCGCTGGAGTAATCTTCGTTATATTCCTCTGGAACATCACTTTCACTTCCAGCTACAAAGTCCTCATCGACACTAGATTCATCTTCGTCGCTGTCTTGGGCCCCTCGGGCAGACCCTTCCCCGTCTGAGCTTTGATCAGTTTCAGCGTAGCTAACAGTGGCCTTTTCAGAAATATCAGACAGCACTTTGACGTTCTTTTCCTTCAAGTAATTGAACAAACCATCAAACTCCTCCCTATTGAAACTGGAAAATTGAATATCGGTACCGGTGTGGGAATTGATGACAATATCAAAAGTTCTTCCGCTTGAAGCCGAGCCAGAACCAACACGAGAAAATACTACAGAATTTATTTCAGAATAAGCAACGAACTGGGCAGGCTTTGGAACAAACAGAATACCGCGATTCAGTGGGTACAGTATACCTTCATTAGCCTTCAAGGAACATTTTGCACCTTGAGCACCATGTATTGTTCTGTATGTATCGGGAACTATAGGTTTCTTGGCAACAAAAACCTTGAAGAGTTCACTGATTGTTTTGTAAAGAGGTTCCTCATATCTTTTCATAATTTGGTTGTCGTATTTATCCTTTATTGTTTCGGAGTCCAAATTTAAGACCACTTCTTTCTCCTCATCCCTTAAAAACTGGAATACCAGAAATGGGTAACGAGTTTGTCCTTGCCTTATAGGTGGACTTAAATTTATCACAAATAGTACATGCATCTCATCGGGTTTGGTTACTAAGAAGAGCTTCAACACGTGCTCATACATGATCTTGTAGTCATAAGTTTTTCCACGAAGCCGCAGAAATTTGGGGTACATATCAATATTGTATCGACCGCGTGGTGTAAGGCACAAAACCTCTGAAAAGTTGACAATACTCTTTCCTGATATTTGCCCCAAGTCCGCCTTGCTTTTAACTGTTTCGTAAAATACCTGAGCTGCACTTGTCTCGCTTTGTTCTTGTTCCTGGTCAGATCCACCACTATCCTTATTTGTCATATCCTTTGCAACAACTCCTGGAACATAAAACCGGATCTCAACCAGCTCATCAAACTGGTTCTTCCTTTTTTTTCCAGCAATTTCTGGTGCGCTCTGAAGCTCAATACTAACTTCACTTTTCCCCACAAGGTTTGTGTTTGCGACAGTTTCAAGGGGCAAGTCAAAGGTAGGCTTATTCTCTGTCCTAAAAACTAGGTTGGTTCCTTCAAATTCCGCTTTCCCCCAATTATAACCCTTTACATTAAGCTCTCGGTTTTCTAATGTGATCCCGTGAAAATATTTACCTATGGCCTCCTTCAAATCGTCATATACATCGCGATCAAATCCATCTAGCCTGTGATTTGTTCCGTTTTTCAAAACAATACGTATTCCATACATTCTACCAACACGCTGCCAAATTATTTGTTGGATCTCAGCCGATTGAATAACAAGCAATCCCGTCTCTGCAGATATCCCATTAATCTTGCTCGCTTTTACCGTTTGGATATCTTGATCTGTAGCTGGCTTCCAACCTATCCCCGATTGACCCAATCTGACCTCGCCCCTTGCATTTATATACGATTTGGAGGCAAGGTATATATTTGGAAACGAGGTTCTTAGCTCCGCCATCTTGATTTACTTTTATTAGATATTAAAACTTTTTTTTTACTTTTTTCCTTTGCCCTTTTTATCTCCACCTTTTACAAAACGTTATAGTTGTTAATTTTTAATTTTTAAATTATTATTTTCTCCAAGCAATTAATATTTATAAATAGTTTATTTCTATTCGCTAGTATTGTTTGCATTAAAGCGAATGGAATTTTCTACAAAAATTTTGCTAGATCATCAACATTTGAAGTGGTTTTACATCACACGAAAAAAAGAGAATGTCTATAGCCTCAAAACTTGAAATTTTTGCGCCCAAATTGGTCAACCTTTTATCTTGATGGTTACAAAAAATGTCCTGGTTCGAACATATAAGCAGGTACAAACCATTCCAGATACTAAAAATCATTTTAAGAGCTCGAAAAAGAGGAGAATATGGCAAGTAAAAATATTGTGGCTCTCAAAAGGGCAGTGCTATAATGTTTTTTTCTCTTCCCAACATGAGCACTTGCTGCATATGAGTACAGATAAAACAGTGCGTGAACAAGCTTAGTATGCTACTACAGATGTACCAGAGTTCCTAACGCAATGATGTCTCAGTACCCAATCTTCTATAATATCTGTAACTGTAACCCGTATTTACTCAAGATTTAATTCTGATCCAAAACTGAACAACTAAAATTACAATTCATATACTGCACTATTCTCAATAAACTAATTGCAAAAAAAAATTTTAGCCTATGGTGAATGGGGTACAGAAACTCTGTCAACTTTGAGTCAGGGATACCTCATTTCACCTGAATCTTCCACTATTTCAAAGGACAAAAAAAAATCATTTTGCAAAAATTCCAAGCTAATAAAAATGAAAAAAAAATTGAAATAAAAATAAAAATAAACACCCGTTTTTTATTGGTGAGCTAAATCACTAGCAAAATTGAAGAAAAAAAATTCCAAAAACATAACTAGTAAAAAAAAAAAATTAAATAAAAAGTAACACTCTTTCTGTTCTTAATATATACTTCAAGGAAACCACGAGCAATAGAAGGTAAGCCGTCGTAATATTAGTGTGTGTTGTTATGTATCAGTATAGCTCTAGGATATTTCTAGATTTGTGGATAATCCACAGGCGTGAATTGCTTAGAGCATTTGAATCTACAATCGATTTGTAATCCGGAAATTGATTTAGTCAAGATTTGATTTTATCTTAAAATATGGATTCAAATACTTGCACAGTATACTTTGGATTAAAATTAAAAGCATAGAGTCAATAGTTGAAAGAATAATAATAACATTAAACGAAATTCGATATAGATGAAGCACAACAACCAATTGCCCAACAACCATTTCCGTAAAGAATGGCAAAAACGCGTACGTACCTGGTTCAACCAGCCAGGACGCAAGCTCCGTCGCCACAGAAACAGAGTTGAAAAGGCAGCACGCGTTGCTCCAAAGCCAGTCGAAAAGCTACGACCTGCTGTAAGATGCCCAACCGTCAGATACAACAGAAAGGTCAGAGTTGGCCGTGGTTTCACTCTCGATGAATTGAAGGCTGCAAAGATCGCACCAAAGTTTGCTCAATCAGTTGGTATTGTTGTTGACTACAGACGCCGCAACCGTTCCGAAGAATCATTGAACATGAACGTGTTGAGACTGAAAGACTACAAGTCAAGACTCATTGTTCTCCCACGCAACAATAAGAAGCGCACACCAGAGTTGGTTTCCGAATATAAGAACACACTCCAAGTTAAGGGATCAATTGTACCAATCAGCAACACCTACGTCGCTGAGGCTCCACGTGCTATCACTGAAGAGGAGAAGAAGTCTAACGCTTACTATACATTGCGTCAAGCCCGTGCCAACCAACGCTACCGCGGTGTTAGAGATGCTCTTGCTAAGGCCCGTGCTGAACAAGAAGCTCAAAAGGCCAAGAAATAAAATAATTTGTTTATTTGTCGCTAACTTTTTTTTCTATAAAAATTATATTTCTCGCTCCTTTTCTTTTGTAATTTCTTTTGAGATTAAATACAGTAAACTCATTGATTATATTAAAGCTAAGGGCTCCATCCTTTTTTTGGGTCATGCAAACAAGAGGTAAATGTGGTGAGTTGTAGATGAAGAGTGTGATGCTTCGGATCTAACAAGACTAAAACAGCAAAAAGTGATGCGCTCCACCGATACAGCAAGCTGTGGACAACACATTAAGAATAGCCATGGGAGTGGGCAGATCGACATGCATGAGGAGATTGCGAGAAGAATTAAATATAACAGATATTTACAGTAGAACGACCAGAGCTAGAGACAGAGCATTCCACAAATGGAGTGGCATGAAAACATGGATAGCAGATTTAATACAGAACCCCTTCAAACACTCGAAGGACACTTGGGTCACAGGGTACACAAGGTGGTCTAACAGACTCAACAGGATCAAGATTGATAATGTACCAACCGGAGAGGTAAGAAAAACTAAGGAGACACTCGAGATAAACAACAGGCTGAAAGACAAGTCGAATATTACAAAGTGGATAAAGGA
>LSSK01000965.1:0-14759 GCA_001969505.1 Zancudomyces culisetae | reverse complement strand
CATGTCGCACCAATTTCACTACAAACCAAAACTGGAAGTGCTTCTTTGTAAGATTGACACTTTTCTATATTATTAACAGCATGCAGTATTCAAACTAGCCTTACAATAATGAACTCTATACAATACAAAATAAATTCCATGCTCTTAAATGCAGGTTTGTTTACTAATATCTTCAAAAATGCAAAGATTGAAACACAAAATGAGTAAAAATAAAAAATCATCACAAAAGATGACACGCCAATTTGGCTAGCTGAGCCTCTAACCCCTTGTAATCAGGATCGCCAGAGGTGGAGAATTGAGTCAATAGCTCAGAGATTGATGAAAAAGTACGAGGGTCACCCTCAACAACACAGCGAGGTGTAGATGTTGGTGTAGACGAGTGTGAATGATTGCTGAGTGTGTTTAGGAGATACCAGTCTAGTAGATCGGAAACACCAAAGTCGGGATATATCCTTTTCGCTTTCTCCTATTTATTATATATGTATGCTTCACAACTGCAGGCTTATCAGAGCTTCCTTTGTTGTAAAAAATAAAAAATCAATAGCTACTAAACATTATTTGAAGCACTTGTATATCACCAAATCATACCATCAGCCATGTAAAGCGTTCGGTTATTTTTAGATTCACGCATTGAAAAAATAATCTTTAACAATTTATCCTATTTATTACTTTCAAACAGGGTTCCTCCACCTCCTACTTGAATCAAAACAGCGTTGCTTGCTTCCAATATGGTCCATCAACCATTGCCGATATTCCCACTAATGCGAATGATGCTCTGTAAAGCCGAATTCAACTACCAATGAACGTGTGGTGTAGGCCACTATTAACGATAATCATAAACATACTCAGGGAAACGATATAAATGTATTTTATTAGATTCTTCAAAAGCAAACTTTAATCAAACAATGAAAAAAAAAATACTTTGGAAGGCTAGAAAGCACACAAAATTATACGTTAGTTGTCTCGTTCTTCAAAACAAAACTATTGTATTTTGGATGATTTGTTTGCTTTTAGTGGTGTGCCTTTGCATCTTCTGCCTCGGCTTCCTTGATGAATTTCTCGATAAATTTGAATTCATCATCAGAGCTTGCCTTGATTGGTGGATCGGCCTTCAAATCCTTTTGTTTTGGCATGAGTGCCTTGATCAACAATCCGTAACCTACAAGACCACCAATTGCCAACTATCCAAACATATCAAAAAAGAAGGGTGAGGGAGGAGAAGTTAGTATATTTTTCAATTCTATATTTCTGGATGTGTTTACGACACTTGTAGTTATTATCAGGCATGTTTGAATTTGTATGTTAAAATCGATAATTGGAAACGATCAAATTTTCTTGATCAGATCCCTAAGGACTGTCGTGAACACAATCTCTAAGTCACAAGGCATAAAATTGTGATTCAACAAAAAACAGACCCAGGCAATATAATTCCAAGAACCCTTCAAACATTGTTCATGCTATCAATTATAAAGATGAGATTATCTGATTTCCAACTTACCTGGTGGGTGGCAACTTTCCTTCCTGCAATCGTGTAAAATCCTCCGCCGGCCATTTTTTCTCTTTAATTTTCTATTTCGAATTATGCAAGAAAATAATAATACTTTCGCTTTTTTAATTATTTTCTTTTATTGACCTTCAAATAAAAATTTTTGATACTAATTAGATAAAAGAAAATTCAGCCAGATTTTAGCCTTATCCCTTTCTCCTCCTCCCCTTCCCCTTCCCCTTCCTCGAATAAAAAAACAATGTGAATCTTAGGCGATAAAACAAAACTTTTTTTTTCTTGTATTCAATTTTTTCAGCACTGGTAAATTGTTTTGACAAAACTATCTTTTTTATTTTCAGCAAGTTGCCAACCCAGTTTAGTGCTAATAACTTTTTTGTATATCACTATCGCTGTCACCTCTTCTCCTTCCCCACTCTTCTATGAATTAGCTTCAGTATTCAGCGTACATCATAATGTTGCGATATTAAAGTTTATGTTATCAACTGCTATTATGAGTACTGAAAAATGATTTGCTGTGTCCCCTCTTTTTTTATATAGTATTCCAAGAGGGACAAAATAGACTGAATCCCTAATTCGCCAATCCACCACAGCACCAGTATTAGCTACGCAAAGGTATACGGCTGTGGGTACAAGCACACCATCCAATCAACACACTGGTTTCAAGTGAAAGCGTGTTTTGACTCCCCTTTTTTTCTCCTTATCTGATGAGAAAAACAAAGATATTTAAACATAATGATCAAAGAACCATAAATGAATTTAATAGCTGCTAGCTTACCAAGACGGACAAACTCCATCAAGGTCTATTATCGGATATTGGGTTTATTAGACGATTGTATCAATATACTGCTTTTTTTGCAGGATGATTTGTTTTCGTCCCTATTACTAATGCAAATATTAAATAACAAGATAAAAGAATACTCTAGCCTAGAATTGTTTAGATAGCTACTACGAGGTTCAAAAAATGATTGGCTAGAAAACAATTGATAAATAAATTCATCCAAATCTAATTATAACACAAGCCAAACCTGATATTTGAGGGAAAAAAAATTTTCTGATGCAGAAAATAACAGCTTAAACACAAATCTACTTGCAATATAAATCAATTAAATATAAAGGTAAGATACAGTCAAAAAAAGGCTATACAACCTTTATGCAACTATATAGCGGGTAGAACACCAACCACTTCATAGATAGATAGATACACACACACATATCCTTGAACCTAGAGGTATAGAGATAAATCACTTTTAGCAATGTCGTTTCTGAAGAAATCGGTGGAGAAGGCGATATATAGAGTAAAAGATACCCTACCACAACCCACAAAGACAAGGCCTCTAGCAAAATTTGCATTATTCAACTTGAAACTATCCAAGTTTGTAGAAGAAACGATAAAAATTAAAAATCTGCCTTTTAAAGATGAATCAAAGCCAAAACTATTGGAGCCAGCAATAACAGGCGTCTCGGCTGCTGAAGGTAAAATAAATGAAGCTGAACTAAACATGCAATTATTTGGTGGGAACATGGAGGCCAATAAAGAAATCTACGAAAAAATGTTGGAATGGATAAAGGAGCCGATTAACGCGAGCGAAATCGGCTTGAAGGAAAGCGATTTACAGGGCGCATCTGCAGCTGAATTACAAAATCTGGAGTTAGTGAACAGCGAAAGCTATGAGGAGGTGTTGAAAAAGGCCATCAAGCTGGTAAAGAAGGATATGGAGGGAATAGACCCCATAGCTCTGGTCAAAGAGGAGTTGGGACACATGAGCGATAATATAAGTCGCCTGCTAGAAAGTGAAAACCCAACATTGAATAAAGTAGCAAAATACTACTTCCAATCAACGGGAAAACAAATCAGGCCATTGGTTGTACTATTACTGTCACAGGCAGTCAACGATATGGTTAAAAATCGCCAAGAGATTTCAGCAAGTGGTGCAGCGGGATCGAGTGGACTAAATGCTGCTGGACAGCAACGATCGATGGATCAAGAGGACTATAGATTTATGGATGTGAGTTTATTTGACAATTCTCTAGACAACGATAGTGTAGTACGTGACAAATTGATCAGATCAGCGTTGGCAGAAGCGAGCAATGGTAAAAGCATGTACTTGCCCACAAGCAACAATGGATATGGTCTCGTAGTGCTTCCACCTCAACGACGGTTGGCAGAAATAACCGAGCTTATTCATACAGCTAGTTTGATACACGACGACATTGTAGATCAGGCGGCTACCCGTCGGGGAATGCCTGCCACACACAAAGTTTTTGGAAATAAAATGGCGGTTCTTGCTGGGGATTTCTTCTTGGCCCGAGCATCAATGTCGCTAGCTAGGCTGCGTAACCCAGAAGTAGTTGAATTATTGGCCACTGTTATTATGGACTTGGTGGAAGGTGAATTCAAGCAGCTTGGAAATTCTGGTTCTTCGAAATTCAATGAATCAGAACTGGATGTATTCAACTACTATCTACAAAAGACCTACTTGAAAACTGCTAGTTTGTTTGCTAATAGTTCAAGAGCCACAGCTATTTTGGGAAATACTTCAGATAAATGCGCAGAAGTGGCCTACCTTTTTGGAAAGAATCTGGGAATAGCGTTTCAGGTAAGTATTGTTGAAATGCAATCATAATTAATCAAAAATCCTTTCTCTCCTCCAAAAAGACAAAAAAAATCTGGGGGGGAGGGTATAGTGCTAAAACTAACATTGATAATAATAAATATAGCTTGTTGATGATTTGCTCGATTTCACTACCACAAGCAAAATGGTGGCTGGAAAACCTGTCCAAGGAGCTGATATGAAGTTGGGAATTGCCACAGCCCCAGTGCTGTATGCTTGGCAAGAAAACCCAGGTGTTCTCGGTCCCCTGATTGCTCGACGATTCAAAGAGCCTGATGACTGTAAGATTGCTTGGGACCTGGTTCACAGCGGCCAAGCCCTGGCAAAGACACGCACTCTTGTCCATCTTTATGCAGAAAAAGCTATGGCTTCGCTCTGTTTGCTGCCTCCTTCGCCTTCAAGACAGGCACTGCTTAATTTAACCCATTCTTTGATTTATAGAAAGTTCTAATTTTACCTATCCCCCTCCATCCTCCCACATTCTTTTCTTTTTTATATTGATTCGTTCCTGCCATATTTTTATTCACTTGGAATTTGTAGACTTATATATTTAATAACAATCTTAAATGTTAATGACCAAACTCTCTACCAACTCTACCCCTTTGAAAAAAAAAGCTAAAAAACAAAAACTCCTTTTTTTGTGAAAAAAAGAAAGAAAACACAATACAAAATGAGGTTAGGTAAAACAATAATAAACAAATCTGGTTTGTCGTAACAACATAACAACCATACTTCATTCGTAGTAGTAACAATAGAATCTGTATAAAAAAAAAGAAAAAATATTGAAAGTCTTCAGTTCATAACACCCATACTCTCTCGTAGCTCTGCAAGCTCTGCCTCTTCTTCGTCGAGCTCTTCCTCTATTTTTTATTTCATTGCAATAGTTAGTCACAATTTTCCTAATTCTCAAAAACTACAAAGTAATATATTTTCCATACCTTTTGGTGGAGCCTTTATTCTCGTAGTAGGCGCCTTTCCTGCACCCAAAAGCTGTTTATCAAGTTGTTCTTGCTCGAGCTGTTCAAGTTCTTCAAGCAGTTCGGACTAATTTTTTTTATTGTATTTTAATATTGGTATTGGTTATATCAGCTATTATTATCACTTGTCCTCAACATGACAATGAAAAAGAAATAAAAACATTTCGATCGACTTACATCTGCCGCACCAACTCCGAGCATTTCAGGTTGTGCAATTGCTGCCGAAACTTCGTTGGCCATGTCCATTTGCTCTCTGATTTCGTCCATTGTTTGATCGACCTTGTCAACATCCCTAATATTTTTTAAGAAAGTAAAATTGTTTTAGCAAATTGGTTATGCATGTTTTCATCGGCCAGCACTGTAACACCATACGAAAAAGAAAAAAACGCCATTCGCATTCTTTAATTCTGGAAGAAAAAAAAGGGAAGGTAAGGAAACTTACATTTCTTTGTGAATATGTTTCATCGCAGTAGCTCCTTGCTTCATTGCCTTCATTGTCTGCAGGTTGATATTTGCCCCTTCTATCGATATTATCTGCGTTTCCAGCGTCATGATACTTCCCTGGATTTTTTCTAGCTGCTCTGTCAACATTTTCTTCTTTTTCAGTGCCGCCAGCGATGCTATCAATTTACATGAATCGTATTAGTACAGTTTTTCTCATTCTTTTTAGTCTACTAAACATCCTGCTCCATTCCTGTCATTAGTGATAAAAGATAGGAAAAGTAGTATTAAATTTACCTGATTTGTTTTTTGTCGCATTTGCCTTGGCAATTCTAAGTTCGTCTTCTATTTTTCGATTTAAATGCTCTTCTTTTTTGTTTAGTAGCTCCAGATTGCTTCGCAGGGATATTATTGCATCCTTGGGTGACACTTTAGTATCTCTTTTACCAAATAACCACATTTTCTGTACTGTCTTTTTTATTTGTTTTTTTTGGTATTTATTCTAGTTTTATTTTTGTGTGTTAGTGAATTTTAGTTCAATTTATTAAATAGTATTAAAGATATTTCTAACTAAGGAATAAAAAGTGCGTAAATGTTAATTAGTTGTAGAGTAATAAACCTACTGGCAAATAAAAATCCCTTTAATTAATTTAGCAACACTTTAGAGCGATAAACAGAGTTCATGGAATAAAATAAAAAAGCTAGCAAAAATTCATGACTCTAAATGTTAATGGCTCAAGTGTCATGTTATTGAGTTTGTAGAGTTTCTGATCAGATGATTTGCCAGGAATAACCCTCCAATCCCTTTTCAATTTTGTTTTTCCTCTCATTTTTCCTCAACAGAGTAAGTAGTTCATAGCACAATATATCGCACTCCAGTCATTTCTACCAGAGCTTAGCTTTTTGCTGATGGTGTAATGCACTCTAATATTATTTTCGTGTTGTTATGACTAAAAATATACCCTAGTTCCCTTTTTGCCAAGGCTGATTTTTATTAGATATAAACCAAAATTTGCAAAAAAAAGACGCGAATATACCACATTTCACCTTTATTTGTACAAGTGAACGAGGTTGGATATGGAGCTAATACATATTAATCTGTTGTTTTAATGCACTTGATCGCCCAAGTAATACCTACTTTTCCTTTAAAAATTGCACTTTAGTTGAAAGTCTGTATAATGGAATTAATGATATACCTCGTGATAATACAAAGTATAAGAATAAGAATAATATTAATAAGAATAATAATAATAGTTATAATAATATATACAAAATAAACCAATAAATACCATCTAAAACGAATCTAAAAGCTATAAAAGGCTTTACCTGCCTCCACCCCCCCCTCTCCTTCTTCCTTTCAGAAATAAAAAATAAGTAAAAAATCATATTCTAAAGTTGTACTTCTTCTCACAATACATGACAAAGTTTTCCAACAACAGGCTTTGCTTGCTGGTTTTATTTTTAATCCTCCTTAGCCCATTAACAATCACCACATAGTTCTCAAAAGCAAAAGTATACCCAAGGTTTCTGGGCATGTTAAATAATGCTTCATGAACTGCTGTAAAATAAAGTCCTCTAGAAATTAGCGCTTCCAAGTACGATTTATGAATATTTTTATCAAGCGCAAATGTTTCTTCATCTGGCTGAAACTTGTTGGCACCAGTGATTGGGTATTTACCTCTAAGCTGACGATCCTTTTGTAAAGCAGGGAATGTATTCAATGAAAGATAGTAAATGTGGTGGTAAAACCAATAAACATACATAAACACAGCGTTTATCTGGTAACTCGAGATCTTGGGATTGAATTTGCAACAGTCTAGGAGTATCGCGGAAAATGAGTTAAACAGACTGCTTGGAGGTTGGATTTGGTGCTCCAGATAGTACCAGATAACCCGTTTATACAAAAATACGACGAGATCGAGTCTTTTTATTCGGTTGAAAAAGTCCAAAATCGATATGAAGGGCCTAACCAAATCAAATGAAGTCGCACCCTCCAACAGTCTTGGTGATGGAGTCGAAGAACTGGGTTCAAAGAGCGAGGATTCTAGAAGATACATCGACTTTAGCATCTGAAGAGAAGTGTATAGTCCATACTCTCTGGGCATATTTGTGGATACAAATAGAAACAATAGATAGTGTTTAGCGATATTCGGAATAACGGGAAAATCGGCCTTCTCCTCTTGAAGACACTCGTTGAGCAAGTATGGCAGGTTGTGGTTTAGTGATAGCAACTTTGTTGTACGTAAAAACATTTCGACATATCCTGGTTTATTCTTGAGTGCTGGTTTAAATTTGTCGTTGTTTAATGTACTGAGCACGTGTAAAGTAAAATATAGGGTTTGATTGTAATTAAGTGCTGTTGTCGATTTTAGTAGCCTTAAGCTTATTAGATAATGGGTGACATTCTGGACCATTTTGTTTGCCGTAAAGAGGATGAGCAGTTCGTTTTTACCTTCAAAAAAGTACCTGATCAGTTGAGCATACATATTGTTTAGAATGTTTCTGTCTTGTATTTCATCACATATATGCATGCAAAATAACAAACGTGGTAGCATCTCCTGATAAATCTCGAATTGGAAATCTCCAGATAAAACATTCGCAATGGCGTTTTTGTCGGTGTGTTGTAGAATTGTGGGTTCAAACCCGTTGATAAACCCTTTCATTTGCTCAAAGTAATCACTTTTGTGTTTGGTAGTTAAGTGACTGGCTAGTACGGCCAAACAGTTCCTCGTACTTTTCGGCTCCCCAAACGTCCTTTTGTGGTTAATAGTGAGTATGGATGCCTTTTTTCTTATTTCAAACACATATTTTGCCACCAACACCCAGTTATTCGATTTTTCCAGCATTGTAGTAACCATTGCTGTAAGTTTACTTGTACGATCACCAATGTTATACACTAATCTTCCTTTTCGGTTGGTTGTAAAGTAGAAGGTCTGAATTTTCAGGGTTTTTATGAAAAAGCTTTGAGGTTTATTCTTTTTACTGTTTTTTGAAGCTTTATCCAGAATACCTCGACTCAAAAGTGGTGTTGATCTATAAAGGTTTAATTTTGTATTTGTAGAATCCCGTCTTTTAAAATTTTGATTTACTTGACTGTCAAACTCGTCTATGATACTCAACATTGGCTCGCCCAAATGTTCATCAATTGCATGTTTCCAGCATTCATAACTTTTTAATAATATATCCCTATCAGTATTTGCAGCCATCATACCCACAAGGATTTGCGATACAATGTTTAGTACCTCGTAGCGTATCAACTTGTTTTCTGGAAAACTGGAGAGTATGTTTTGAAAATACTCGAATATTTTAAAGACAACTGCATCTTCGCAGATGGATTTTAGTAAGTTTGTATACATTTTTCCAGAAATACGAGAGTATAAAGAGATCGAGACATTCAAGTAATATTCGTTGTACAGAATAGTTGTGGTAATTAAATGTTTGCACAATTGGAATCCTTTATCCAGTGTATAATCACTAGTGTGGTTTGATGATATATTGGTATGATCTTTACTATGTTTCTGTTCTAAACTCATGCCCTTAGATTTTTCATAATCTTGAACAAGCATTAAAACCGAGGTCATATCACTCATCATAATTTTATTTGTTTTGAGACACTCGAAAAAGTATAAATAAAGCCGAGTGTTCTGACGAGTATTATGGATCAGAGTTTTCAAACCCTCAATCCAACATTTCTGATTAACTAAATACTCCAGCTGACCAAAAGCACCAAGTATTCTCAGGTATTCTTCAATCAAAACCACCATAAATTCATTCGTGCTGATCCCTGGTTGGATCAGGTTGCCGTCGTCCTCTTCTTTAGCAAGAGTTTTATTTGATAAATACTCCACAAAATGCAAATTTAGTTGTACATTATCCCTGAGTATCTGTAGAAGCGGGTTTCTGTATGTCCCCACTGCAATATTTTGCTGCTGTGGTTTGTTTGACCCAGTTGAACGACTTTTAGCTACTTTAGGTTTTTGATACAAATCAAAGTAACCATGTTCAGCATAAAACCCGTACAGACTCTGTATCAATATATTTGTTCGCGCAGTCGGTAATTTGGTGGTTTCAAAGATATTTTTCGATCTCGAATTCCTTGTTGGTATGTTGTGAACATTTCGCACTCTTATTCGAAACTGGAATTGCTGAATTTTGTATTGATTTTTATACGCAGTATGACTTTGAAGATTGAAAACTCGAAATACCCTATATGTTTGACTTGAATGCAAAATCTTATCAAAGATCCTGAACATTTTTCATTGCCATTTCTCAAGATTCAGTTTGTTCTTTACCATATCTTCAACTGAGCAAAGAAATTGATTCATTTAAATTAACGATTATTGGTTAGTACAGGGCAACTAAAATAAAATAAATTAGATTAAATTAGATTAAATTAAATTAAATTAAATTAAAATATAAACATATTTAACAGACGGGAATAGGGTAAATGTACAAATTTAGGGATATAAGTGGTGCAAAAATTAAAAACAGTTAATACAGAAATGGTTAATAGTACAAAAAACGTTGCAGAATTTCTTCAGGAGTGGACTCTAGCCGATTCAAGAAAATGATCATTAGAGCAAGAGATAGTTGGTGGTCGAGGTTTTTGTATTCATTAGGATTTACATTTTTCAGCTTAATGTACCTTTTTAGCTCGGATAGCTGGTCAGATAGATTGACATCAAAAATCTTTTTAACCATGCCAGTTTCTCTGTTGTAAGTATACACAGAGTTGTTTGTATACTCTGTTCCATAGTATTCAATTCGTTCCCTACTGGCCAAAGTAGTATTTTCTATAATCTCTTGCTGTAGACGACCATTGATTGTCAAGTAATCGTGGAAACGTGGTTTGCATACCAGGCAAGACTTGTTACTTTCATTTTGAGTGCATTTGACTCCCTTTTCCGTTTTCATAAACAGAGTTCTGGCGTATTTTTGCGTCTTTTCTTTTGCTTCTTTTTGTGCAAAAAAGTCTACCTGGCTTATCAAGTTGAAAATGGCACTGAATTCGTTTTTGCGAAAAAACTTTTGGATAAGAAACAAAAGATCGACTTTTCGATACTGCTCTGTCTGCCTATAAGCTTTGGTTTTGCCAATATTTTTGTATCTTGATTTTCTTTTATTCTTCATGGTTTGCAGGTTCTTAAGGGTTTCTTCTTCAAGTTCCTCGCAAAAAAGTTTTATGATTCTGTCTTTTTCTTCTTGGCTAACTGTGTATCTACATTTTTGGCCTTCGCATTCTGAATTAAGTTTTTCAATTTTGGTTCTACGCCGCTCCAAATGATCTTGTTCCTTGTTTTTGATTTTTTCACGAAGCGCTGCAAGATACTTTTTCAAATAAATGTAGCTATTCGATGAATATTCAATGCAACGTTCCGCTTGTTCTACTTCTTTAATATCATGCAATCGAATGCCCGAATCCACACATTGAATCTTTGTTTTATGACACCTATTCTCGGACAATCTTTTATTATCTTGAGCAAACATTTCGGAAAGAAGTGATCCTTTTGGCATATCAATTATCTCTCCCATCTCTGCAACTGATCCTGGTTTTTCACCTTTTCCACTGTTATGTAGCGTTTCCTTTGATTTACCTTCAAACACTTTGATTTTTGTTTCTTTAGCATTCAGTCTTGTGTTATGGAATGGCAAAGCTTCAAACCCCTTTATTATTTCTCCAAGATACTCCTTCCGTTTTGCTTTCTTTTTCTTCCTTATCATTTTTACTATAGAAGACGTGCAAACCTCAAAAGTAGACCCCAGCTCATCCTTTTCCGTTCTATCTTGCTTTACATCACTAATCTCTGTATATGTACAATATGTACTGTTTCTATCAGGATCTACATTGTCGATACTATTTTTTTCAATATTTTTATCATTTATGGTTTGTGACTTTGCACTTTTTTGCTCTTCCTTTTTAGAAACATTTTCTAGCACGTTTTCATTGACATCAAACTGTGTGGTTTTGTTTTCAACCAGTTTTATTCCCATATCAATACCAGAATCGACGTTCTTGACAAACTTTTTTTCAGTATCTATGCCATCCAATTCCGTCTTTTTGCTATAATGCTCATCTTGTTGTGGACCATTTTGGTTCGACTTGATAACCATTGTTTCCTCTATTCTATCAATATCCTTTGTTTGCTTTTTCTCCTTGCTTTCTTCACTCCTAATTATATCTTTCTCAGGAGCCTGATCCTTTGATTCTATTGGTCTGTCGTCATCCTGTATTTTGTCAGGATTACTACCAATGTATAGTGTATGTGTATTATGTGTTGGTGTATTGGTTGCTGCTTCCCTCACCAATACTCGCTTCAGATTCTTTTTTCTAAAGATCGAGGTTCTCATTGTATCTGCATATCGTTTATTTCTTGTACCAGGCATAGAAAACTCATGGTTCTGGTTCTGGTTCTGGTTCTGGTTCTCGATTCTATCCTCAGTATCCATTTTAACTCTTTTCTACTCTATCATGTGACTCCTACGTGATATATCTACTTTTTATTTCTGATACTTTTTTTTTATCAATTTATGTTGTTTAACAGCTGTGGGTTCCTTGCGACCTTATGTATTAAACATTTGTCATGTCGATACTACCGTTGTATGTTGCTTAAATGCCTCTGACTAGTATATTTTATTTATTGGGTATATAATAACGCTTTTCTTCTATTAATAGAACTTTGTTACTTGTATTTTTAGAATTATTTTTCCCTCATATATATTTTTAATATAAAAAAAACCCCCATACGATTGGGAAAAATAAAATAAGTGATATCAACTAGCTCTTATATAATTAAATCACAACCCTCCCCCCGATTAAATGTTGCCTTGTCCTCAAAAAGGGATATTCTTGTTTTACTACTCAAACCTACTAATTCAAATAATATGATAAATTTTGGGTTTTGTCACTTTACTTTTTTATATACCCCCTAATCTAGTTGAAAACTAATCATATTTTTATCACTAAACTAAAAATATCTGTTTTTAGAGTAACGTATATAATGCATTACTACTCTGCTTGTTTTGTCCTATTGTTATCTTTATCTTTGGCTTTTCTTTTCTTTTTTTATACTGTTTTTTGTATTGATTTTTCTTTAATCAATGTTATTATACGCCAAAGAACCCAAATTATTTAAAATATCAACAATACTTGCGCAATAATTCCAACTTGATGTTTATAAATTAACACCAGCTTTCTTGATTTAATGTACTTTTAAGCAAGTAACGTGGTTAGCTTTTGACAAAAAAAAACTACTATTTCACGTCTATTTATATTACGTTCTTTTTGTCTTTTCTTTTTGTTGTTGAAAGCACTGCTTTTTTAGCTGATTTACGCTAAGAATGGAGAATATTAAAATCAATAAAATTCAATATCCGTCCCCATTTAGTAAAATGTTTGTTGATTTTCTGGAAATAAAAAAAAAGCTGGAAAAACCTTATCTTTAGTACTTGATTTCCTTTTTAGGCTATTAATTATGCGCTTTATTCTTAATATGACAATGCCATCAATTTATTATTACCCATTTTCCGCACCGCATACACATTGATGCTCCATTGAATGGATACAGCTACTTTATAATGTCCGTAATTCACACCCCCTTGTTTTAGTTATTAACTTCTAGCTATCCCTCTCCCTCCCCTCCCTCCCCTCCCTCTCTCTCCCTCTCACTCATCTCTGCTTAATACATAAGCATACTGCTTTTTGAATTTGGTGTCTGAATGATGTCAAATTACTTATTTCAAGCTATACATTCCATGTTTTTTTTTTCTCCTCCCCCTACTTCCTCACATTTTTCTTCTTTGATTGTGGGTGAAACAAATGCAACGATAATAAAAAAAAGAATGATAATACCAGACTGAGCCATACGTCTGCATTGGCATCTAGAGTGACTCTGATTACTCATCACATTTCGTGTGGGTATATACCACCCATTGTATTACATGTATGGCATGATTCACCAATATATATATCTAATTTTATACACACGCGTACGCATGTGCTTTATACACAGGCTTTTATCAGTACGCTTTTCAAGGGTCCTTGCAATTCTAGATCACCATTTTCGCCCATAATTTACCATTATGGCCTCTTTTTGTTTTATTTTTGGCTAGACCAAAAACTCCACAATGGACTTCAAAAATGTACATGTTATAAATAGTATCAGAGTCGTGGCATTTTAATATTCACCCTTTAATTTTTTATACTTTTTTCACTGAAGAGGTCATTCGAAGTGTAGTGGGATGGCTCTCAAGATCAAGCACATTCTGTTTCTTCCCGGTAACCACAAAACTAGTTTATTACAGCTCGATTTTTCATGGCATACATTTTTAATGTTGTAAACTATCCCACCCCGACATTGTAATGTTGAGCATTTATTTAATTATTACAATTTAATGATCGATATTATTTAAATGCGCCTTAATATGGTTCCCAAAAACCATATTCGGCGATAAACTGCGTGCAATAAAAATAGTTCTGTCATTAAATTCTTTCTGGCGTAAAGTTATGACTTGTTTTGCTTTGTTTTGTTTTGTTTTGTTTTGTTTTGTTTTGTTCTGTGATTAACTATGCTCACACCAATTCGTTGCGTGATCTGGCAAAGAAAAGAAGTAAATAAATAAAAGGAAATAAAACCAAAACGTTTTGGGAAAAGTGCTTAGTGATCTTGTTGGATGGGGTGGGGGAGAGAGAGAGAGAGAGAGAGAAAGAAAAAATCATATTATTCAACTCATATTAATTATCTTGTTTTATTCAGCCTTGAATTTTTAAATGTTTCAAGTTTACAAAATACCCAAAATATCCATGTGCATATTAATATTATTGTCAAATATACGTTTTTAGAACTTTAAAAATGACGACTAATATTTTGTAAATCTATGGAAAATAGCAAAACAGATGGGATAATGCCGTGCAAAACCTACTCCATCAAATTGTATCTCTGAAGAAATTAACAATAATGTTTTGAGTGTGGTACTTGTTATGTAGAATCAAGTGATACTTACCTTTGAATATATTCCGCATCCAGTGACACAAACCGGAAAAAAAAAATCAAAAAAAAAGCATAAAAGAGTGATAGCTATTAGTTTCATCTTTTATTTAATCCAGCTACATTTTTCGTGTTTGGACAAAGAAAAAGTATAAAGTTCTGGACCAAAAATTCGAAAAACATACAAGATAATGATATCTACTAATAAAATGATACCACGATATGACCTCTTTTTTTT
>LSSK01000963.1:0-15989 GCA_001969505.1 Zancudomyces culisetae | reverse complement strand
TCGCTCACCCAACCGCCGTGGCGTAGCGATCCAGTTTGGGCCAGACGTCACCAAGCGATTCTGTGATGCAAACGACCTGAAGTGTGTGATTCGCAGCCACGAACAGAAGCAAGGCGGGTACGAAATCGAACACGATGGCCGGTGCATCACAGTGTTCAGCGCACCAAACTACTGCGACCAAATGGGAAATCTGGGTGCATTTATCCGCATCGACCACCAGCTAGACTTTAAATACGTAACATTTGAGGCCGTCGACCATCCCAAAGTCCGTTCGTACGCCAGCTTCTCGCCCTTCGGCTAAGTGGCTTTAGTCATCGGATCTTTAGGTTCAAGCATTTCAGCACTATTGCGACTGCACATATTTCTACCATATAAATAAACAACACCAAGTACGCCACCCAGTCGCTTGCAAGTAGCGCCTTGTATGGTGGAATAAATTCCCGAAAGCCCAAATTCACCATTCCTGTCGAAACATTTGCCACCAAAAACACACTCAAACTGTTGTAGTTGATTGCTTCGATCAGCAACGGCCCGTCGTTGTCATTGTCGCTTTCCACTTCTTCTCCTATCGTTGTTATTTCATCAATAAACTTTAATATCAAAATTCCTGCCACATTAAACAATATCGTCCACACACAATACGCCATGTTGGCCATTCGTCGTGACATGCGCAGCCCAACAATCCCATCTATCACTCGGTACCCCACAAACAATACCACCCATCCGCCCATCATCCGCCTGAACTTGTTGGCCTCGTCATCTCTTTTGCTCGACAATAGCTGTTCGCCTAGTGCCATTCCCGCCAAATACACACATACATACCCAATCGATGAAAATATTCCTTCCTTGTTTTTTGAGATCAGATCTACTCGCTCACCATACAGTATAAACTCCTCTAGTCCAAACCAAGTCAACATAACTTGATACCCTACCAATATCACTACCATGCTAATCCGATAGTCTATTTTCCGTACACCTCGGATAATCGGCACCATTATTGGCAACGCTCCCAGCGTGAAAAAAAAGTTCCAGTGCACTCCATACTCCTTTACATTCACATCATACCCAACTTTCTTTGTAAAATACAACCGTAGTAGCCCCAGAACTATTAGCTCCATCGACGATTTAAACCCCTCCACCATTTGCTCCACTATCCCTATCCTTTTTCCCAGAATCCTTTCCTTCAGATACCTCCGAGCTCCCACCACCCCTGCCGCAAATACAAAACACCCCACTCCTACATCCATCTATTTTTTTCCACACGTATTCATTAAATATTTTCTCCTAGCTATTGCATGTACATTTTCATAACCCAACTACATATACTTACCACTGAGTTTCCATATGTCTCTGTTTTTCCAAACCTTCGTGGATATATTGAAAAATCTATCCCCAATATCGCAAAGCACGTGATCACCATCATTATTCCTCTGTACATTGTAATATATCTGCATTTTATTAGCGTTTCCTTCCTCCCCGCTTCCTTTCCCTCACTCTTCTTTGCCCCATCCCTCTTCTTGTCTACTATCGACCTTTCCTGTTTATTTTGTTCTAGTGTTCGCCTTTTGGCTTCTATTTTTTTAGCCTCATTGAATTTACCTAATCCATATCCAAGCAGCCCCGCATTCACCACATATCCCAACTCCAATGTTGTATATACTAGAAATAATGGCATTATAAACAGTGCAAAATCTTTGGCATATGTCCTGAATAGTGTCTTTTTATCCATTGTCTTGCTGATACCGCGATTAGCCGGTTCAACTCCACCCCGTACCTTGTTAGCATACTTGGAAACTCTCCAGCAAAAATACGCAATCTACAAATACATACATATATTCATTTATTTGATTACCAATTCCTGCGTTGCACATATCAGTTATGTATCGTTATATCCACTCTTTTACTTACCCAAGAACTCAATAGTGTAACAATTATGTCACTTGCTGTCGTATTTTTCTCTATATCTAAATATTTATGTCCCATTTCGCTTTCCATCCTTAAAGTATATGATTTTTACTTTGGATTCAGTTTCTTAATACCTCAATTTTATCTCGCCTCTCGTTAATTCTTTTTTTTACTGCTTTTGATTTGTAGTATTCTGTGGCATTTGCAAAACGCTTTTATCCCTGGATCAACTATAACTGTTGGTCTTCTCTCTCTCTCCTTATTTCGCTGTGGAATATTTGCCTGATATACTGACTACTAGTTCCCCCACTTTCTGTGTATTCACTATTTGCAAATTCGGATAAAATAATGATTCAGCTAAACACAAATATAAATCTATATGGTAAGTAAGTCAGCTTTTTTGAACTTGAACATAGATATTATTGACTAATTCTTGAAAAATTCAATTAGGCATTTATTAATTATACCCTTAATTGTTTGTACAGTTTTGATTTATTTTTTTTTGTTGTTGTCTTGTTCTTGTTTGTTTGTTCATTTGTTGCCATCTTTTTTTTTTCCTTTTTTTGTTTTGAACTCCGTATTTCGGTCATTTGTGTCTACTCCCCCAACATGTACAATCGTTGGGTAAACAAAAGATCCTTGTCAAAATATTAAAAAATAGATAAATAAATAAAAGTGAGTTTGTCTGCATATTTTATCTATGGACAACCAACTCAGTAGCAGTGCTAACTGAAGAGCCTACATTTCCTATTTGGGTGTATTTTTGACTATTTAGCCTCCCTTTGCTGTTGCTTTTGAAACTTAATAAAGATTACATTCAAGGACCCAAAACAACTCCTTACATGTAGGTTTTTGTTTGGTCCAACGTTTGTATTGCGATACATATGATCAGTAGTTTAGCCATATTATTTCTTTTTTCACTGTTTTCTCATGTTAATTTTGGTTTATTTGTAGCGTATGTGGATGGTAAATACAATAAAGAAAGTAACATAAAAGTCATAACAGCTACCAACCAGCCTCAAAAACACAGGACTATGTAATACTCGAATAAATTATCGATAAAAAGAAGGTAGTGTTTAGCTATGAGCATACAACGCCTTTGATATAAATCGTATTGAGTTGAACAGTAGTACAACAGGAACAATACCCCATGGTATGTTAAACAAAAGAAAATACACCCAAAAATAAAATGGATCTGGATGTGTATATTTGCTGTCTTGAAGTATATTTGTAAAAGTGTACAGCGTGAGGCTATATATATGAACCACCGAACAAAACAGTTGAAGAATGTGCTGCATTGGTGAGTCGATTATTATACTATACACTGTAGCCAAACACAGTGGCCCCACGACAAAGCTCGTAAATCCCTCCACTACAACCATAAACATGTCACTTAAAAGATATCTACTGTCAGCAAATCCGTATTCCTTAAAAATATCCGCAAAGATGAACGTACTTTCTCCTAACCGCTTGTTGTTTAGAACAAAATAACCCTCAATTAATAAATGGAATGCTGCACATAAGGCAAACCAATTTGCACCAAATCTCTTTATTCCATTTATTTTAGCTCCCCTTGTTATACCTGTTTTTGCATCTACCTTTTCAACCTTTCTACCTTGTCTGTTGGCTCGTAATATAAAATATTCACTAATAAAAATAGCCCCACACGCAATTGCCGAAACTAACAGAAAGATCGTAGGTTTGTTTGCCACCGGTCCCCTATAATTTGGTATATGGGCGTCAACAGGATAGTATGGGTGTGCTTCCATGAACTTGGCTGCAGTGTTTGTTGGGGATTGTTCTATTGCTATCTCCATTTGTATATTGGTATTTGATCCTCTTTGTTTTTCGTTTGATTATCTAATTTGAGATTTCAGGCCAAAAGCAAGCAATATCTAAACATTTTGATTCAAACCAATAAATATGCTCATAATTGCTCGATTCTAATTCGTTGTTCTTTTTTATTATTGTTGTTTTTATTATTTACTTGTAAAAGCAAAAAAGAAAAAAAAAAGTGAAATATCATAAATCCCTTATTTTGGCACCCACAAAGCCCCACAACAGAACAGGCTATCAGATCAGCTACAGATTGCGAAACTATCTTTACCGAACAATAGAAAGCGTACTAGTCTATATTATTTGTTAATCTGGCTACAAACATAAATAGTAGTGGACTTTGGTATTGGATATTAACTTTGTAATTCAATAGCAGGCGTGGAGTATCAATAATAATTTATATAAACGACAATGTCTGACACAAAGAAGGATTCTGTGGCAAAACGTGTTGTAGGCGTTTCTCAAAGTGAGGCAGATGCTCAAGCGAACAGGTACAGTCATATACTCATATTCATTTGAATACTTGTAAGAATACATCATTTAGACTTGTTTATGTATGAAACTTTAGGCAGGTGCTGACGAAATTCTACTGTTTTGCAGGAGGCTTGCTTATTCTTCCAATAACAATGTATTTTGTCAGTCTGAAATGGTTCACAGGTAGGTCGTACTTGAAGAGGAAAATAAATTTAAAAAAGTAGACCAAGAACATGAGGAGCGTTAGTATCGATTTTTGTTGAATTCTGCGATATTTTCCGGTATTCAGGTCTAACATTTATACTAATTCGCAAATAGAAAGTACAATTGTTGCGGCAATAATAGCTGTAGTTTTAGCAAATGCTGTTATCATAGGGTACATACTTGTTGCTGCAAAGGAGGAATATGAATACTACATGAATACCAAGAAAAAGTGAAAGTACTGCCCCAACGCCATCTACAGCGTCTCTTGGACACGGCAGACTACCTTTTACTACTGTATAATTTACCAGATCTTTGTTTCTTGATATATGTAGCCTACATCGTAGCGCTTTTTTTTAAGCAAGAAAGAAAAAAGAATGAGTCGAAACCCGCATTCACATCATTTAATGAATTGCAAACAATACTAAAATAAATTTATTCGCAAGCACCAAGTATATTTTATTTGAACCGCTAGACTGAGTTCGTTAAGCAATGTATCAATGCATTCTATATAAAACTGCCATACTACCAAAAGAACGGCATGTATATCCACATATAAAAAAGAGGAGTTTTTTTATTATTAGTGAACGTGATGGTATCCTTGTTTGTAAAATGAGGGTACTAGGGTGATCAGTTGTAATTATGAATTGTGCCATATCAGGGTTTTTAATGAATCCCACTTGTTGGCATTCGTATATATATAATCCATAGAGTTCTTCAAACCTAGCTGTAGGGATCTAACATCAGAAGTATGTAGCGCCATTACGGCCCCCCAGCATAACGCTGCAAATATTGCAAATGAGTTTTCTGGTGTTTTCATTCCTGAAGCATTCCATCCTTCCTTAAACAGACTGGTTGCCACTCTGGAGAAGAGGTAAAGCACAATCTAATTACAATTTGGACATATCGATTAAAAGAATGACGTTTAATGGGTTCATAAAAAATACATTGGCAAAAATGTGTTGGTTTTTGTATTTAGAAAGTCGTACCTGGCTGTTCATGGAAGTTTCGTCGTGGAATATGATGTATCCACCAACACAACCAGAAATGAAAGGAGCATACACTTTGTCCTTTGCGGAGAAGACTTTTTCGAGTAAAATCAACAATGTTTTGTATATTGTTACAAATTTCGCTAGCTTCAGTGCGTGGTCCCTTGTAGCTTTTAGTATTACTTTAATCTTATCTCGTGGCCTATTTTTCGAAACATTGTATTTTTCAACTTTTTCTAGTAAAGCTTAGTGAAGGGTCGATTGTACAGTCTGCTAAGAACTGAGACTTGGTATAAATACAAGATAAAAACAAAACTTACGACCCGCTCCTAAAGAGAACAGTCATTACAAGTGCGTGAGGAAACCGGATTTTGGTCCCGTATACCAAACCATTCCTACACCCCTTCAGTACCGAAAGTACATGAAAATATTTGGGGTCGAATATTATCTTGTTTATCGCGTCCATTGTGCCGTGTTGAACTAGATATATCTACTTGTCTATTTACAGTTTTATTGAAGAGTAATGGAAATTAAAGAAAGGAAGGAGAAGAGAGATAACCTGTAAATGTGTTTTTTTTTAACTACTTATGGCAAGTACAAAACGAAATAAACCTGTTGTGAGCCGTGTTTGAGTTGCAAGTACAGTTTATCAGACTTTTTTTTTTTGCCTTTGTCTTTGGGTGGCCTGTACTTTTTTTTACCAGACCAAGTTTTTTCGCTTTCCACCCAATTAAACCAAATGAATTGTGGTTGCCTGAAATTACATGCCCAACTCGCTGATTTCCATTAAACCATGCTATATTGGCTCAATTTATTCTCAACTGGTTTGTTGGAAAGTAGGAATATGTTGTTAGGCAAATGAAACTGTTTGATAAACAGCGTAATTTTACTTTCACATGAAAACTCCTTGAAATGCCTCACCCAAAAATGACATTTACATGATTCATTTAAGAAACTGTTTGAAAACTTTATCATGTTTGATTTTCCCTGTCCTTCCACTACCCGACATTTAAAGAGATAATGCAATTTTATTATGTAACGATTATTGAAACATCCTGTTTTTAAATTGGATCTGGTTCCAAGGTTTTTTTTTGCGAGAACCAGAATTGAGAGTTGGTTAATTACCATTTAGCATGTATTGTGGTTGAATAAGAACTTGTCTGCATCAGCTGGCAAAGCAAACGGAAATATCTGTTTTAGATAAAAGCCACGGCTATGAGATTAGAATACAAAAAATATCTCTAAACGCAAACTATTCAAATTAATGGTTTGTTGCTTTTCGTATTTAGTTTTTTTTTATAATGCAACCGCCCACTTTTTTCCCAGTTTTTGAAGGCCAAAGATAAATCCTGATGAAAGCCCAGTAGAAGATGTGAGTTTAGTGGTAGCACCGGGAGTTTAAAACTAATACAACTAGTGTATCTCATCTGCAACTTATATCATTGTGGTGCATGGTTTTGGTATTTTAATCAGCTTTTAAAATCATTATTTTGTATGTCATACAAACTTTAATCGAGCATTTCCACTTCAAAATGATTTTTAACTTTATAATCCAATTCGTAGATAATGGCTGGTGAGTGGTTTAATCAAATTCTAAAAAAAAACCATTTAAATTTTGAAAAAAAGTATCAACGGGAAAAAAAGTGTTAGCTAGAACGACCACAGATAAGTCTCAAAAGTATCCGAACAAAGAAGCAATCCAGAAAAATGGAGGAGCATGAGGACACTCAGAATAATATCGAGAGGCAAAATGATGAATTATTGGTTCTGAAGGCAGTGTATGGGGAAGATTCAGTAGAGGAGTTTGAATCAAATCTACCTAGGCACAATTCAAGCTTTGTATTTTACCTGAAACTTTCGGACATACCTGTTGTAGCACCAATACAGTTCTCATATCCCACAGAGTATCCATCATTAAAGGCACCGACGTACGAGTTACTTGATGTAGTCGAGGAATATCCCGAAAATAGCGATGGCAGTACGGATAAATCCGCGAGAAAGAGGGCTTTTTTCAGATTAACCTATTCAAATGTCATGCTTACGGAAATCAAATCAATATTTACTCAGACTTGGGAAGAAGAGTATAGGGGTGAAGTTGTTATCCTGGCATGGGTAGAAAAGCTACATGAATATTTATCGCACAAATGGGGTGAAAGCTATAAGGAGCTACTATCAGAAGCAGAAATTAGGGACAAACCAGCTGATGAAAATCAGAAAGAAAAACAGGAAGGGAATGATATCATAAAAGCAGAACAAACTAATAAACTGTCTACTAGTACAAAAGATAAGGTAGAGACGGCATTATGCCCATATCATGACAGCTGTAGTCAGATATTTCAGGGGCCTGTATTTGAGGAAAAAAAGAGTGTATTCATTGGGTTTTTGACCAAGGTACATTCAGAGACTGATGTAGATTGCTTTAGAAGACGATTACTAATGGATAAAAAGATAGCTAAAGCAACTCATAATATTTTGGCGTACAGGATTAAGAATAAAAACGGATTCTATTTACAAGGTATTTGCTTCCTGCTCACTTATCTGTTTATAATTACATATTGGTTTATTCACGAAACAAGATTAATTAAATAATAAGAAGGCATTAAATGGTAAAAGGTATTCTCAAGCGCCAAAACTAACACGCTACATTAACGTAGATAACGATGACGATGGAGAGACTGCTGCTGGGAAAAGGCTTCAAATGCTGTTGGTTAACACTGGAGTGGAGAATGTAGCCGTGATAGTATCAAGATGGTATGGTGGGGTTTTGCTTGGGCCAGAAAGATTCAAGCTAATCAACAACGCTGCTAGAGCCGTTCTTGAATCTTCGGGCCATCTAAAAGGTTCATGATGAGTTAGGTGCTTGAATTATTAACACAATTGTAAAATATGAAGATTATGTTGCATGTGTATAAACGATTTGGTAATCTTTGGCGATCAGCATATTTATTGATTATTCTTCTAGTCCCCTTATCCTCCTTTCTGGTTGGATTCGCTTAATCCCTTTTTTTTTCTTGTCTAAATAGATACAGGTTCCGTTTTTTTGAAAGTTTTTGTACAGATTATTAGTTGTAGAGCATGTTGACCGGATTTGTTAAACATGTTTTTTTCAGCCACACGCTCTGATTTAGGCAAATATCAAGTCTAACTTTTATTTTTTCATTATCATGCGATAACGAAAACAGAAAATTGAAACTCTGAGCAACAGCATGTTTAGCCCCGCCCCTTTTGCCCTCCCTGAACATAGAAAGAACTCCGGCGAGCACCGGAACCAGCATTTAGTGTAGAAACCCTTCTCTTTTGCGCGTGTTTCCCATAGTCTCGTAGTTTTTTAATCTTTGCTCTGTAAACCTATTTTCAGTTATCACACTTATTAGTAACCATGTACCTGACATAGCCAAGAATACTTGCGAGCTATATACTCAAAAAGGGCCTTGTGTGTTTTTGTTGCCAATTGCTTGTTATCAAAAATTATGACATAAACAGTGGTCCCTATTTTTTCCCTCTCCACCCCCCCCCCCTTTGTCCACGCATGTGTATAGTTTTCTTATTATCATATAAAAATTAGCTTATTATAGCTTACCACATATGCAATCAGAATTGCAGCAACCAGAACCGTTCCCAGAGTTGCACCCACTATTGCACGTGTTTTGGCATCGGTTTCACCGAATCCAATTACACACACAATCACTGTCACTAATAGTAGGACTACTAGCAGGGTTATTGCGACGATGAACTTTGTCCGCAGGACTTTGATTCTTCCTTTTACATAGACATCGATGGCACGATCCTCCAGAGCACCCTCGTTAGCTCCTGATCCTAGCCCGCTCCCTTTTCCTTGATCAGACATTGCATTTAGCCCCAATGTCGTGCTTCCCTTTACATAACTGCAGTAAGCCCCACCTGCTTTTTCATCACCGCCCTTGGAATCATCACCGCTATCAGGACTCTCCAGAACTATCTGTATCATTGAACTATCGGGTTTTTTTTGACTTTTCATTTTATATAGTCTTCAGTTTGTTTGTATATGCCTTTTTCAGATGGAAATATTGAATATTTGCGTTTATGCTTGTGTGAGCCAAAGATACAATATTTTTGTACCTGGATTCAAACTGGTAAGGTTGGTATTGAAATATTGAAAATGTTTTGTAGTGTAGTGCGTTATTTTCCTCGCTCGAATGAACAATATAGAAATTGTGGTTACGATTGAGGTTGAAGTTTTTGTATGAAAGTATATGAATATAATATTATATTGTATGTTATGTTATGTATGATATGTAGGCTTGAATAATATTAAGCACACGTGCAAGCTAATATATGCTTTTTTTTGCAATAAAAATGCTCCGAACTTTAAAAAACCTTTTATAGCATTCGAGGCGACGTATGTATATTTATTCATTTTTTTTCTGATTTTGAAATAAAGTGGATAATATTAATAATAGTAAACTTTTGAAGCCTCTCTGGTGCACTGGGTTTGTAGAATGGTAGTAGAAGAGCAGTTAAAGCGTAAAAAATCCACTAGTGACTCTGTGCCTGGAGACTGACTTTTTTGCTTTCAAAAAAAAACAATCTTCACATAAAAGCTTGATTTCCGGTAGAAATGTGATCAAAAACATTGGTTGTATTTTTTGCTTTCATCTCTTCACCTATAAACAGCAATAAAGGCACAAAAAGAGTTTCTACGCCTTATTTGCTAGAAAAATGAGTTTAAAAATGCACATATATTAGCGGATAAAATGCAAAAATTACACAGAATATCACCAATGGGTCTTAACTGAGGCTAATGATGGCATTAATTCCAGGCAAAACTCGCTCTGTTTTTGCGCCCCCATTTCTGCGTAAATTGAGTAGCTTTAAAAAACAGTACAGGTCAAAAGCCCCAGAGAAAAATATATGGCGGTTGAGTGGAATCCGCCTTTTCCATGAATAAAATATATCCAGTTATTAGAAGAACAGTTGTTTCGGTTGGAGATATAGAAGGGAAATAGAGTATAGTGAAATGAATATAAAGTATTATTTGCTTTTATATTTTTTGTGGCGACATATACAAAGATTTACTTTGAGAGGCTGGTGTTACCCGTCATCTCTTTACCAGTAAAGAGCATACAGATCTAATGCAAAAAAAACGATTAGTTCTGAATATTTGTCATTTATATTACTAGAACACACAAACTTTTATGTACCAAAGCGTCGCATCACTGTACAATAGTCACCAGTGATCATAGGATAAGTAACATTCTTGATTTGCTATGGCCACGCAAATAAATTCAGTAAATGTCAAGTCTAGCTACACAAGCGAACTTATCATACAATGGTCTAAGATTTCATGACGCATGATTATTGCACAGTCTTCAATAAGGCCAACTTTCACCAGGGTATGACTTTTTGTGTTATTTACGAATGTATCCTTTCCTTAAGCACTAGTACCATGTATCTGCTGTTTATTATTAATTAAAAAGTGTAGTGAGTATAAAACTAAGAATAAGCACTCCCGTCTATTTATTAAAACAGTAGATAGCATTTAAAGTTCAATTGAAAAAACGTCTAGAAACAATCAATAATATGCAAATCACTGCCCTAAAAAAAACGAGCCATATAAAAAGTAGTTTTTCTGAAAAGTCAGCATGAGTAAGAATGGGAGATAGCTGTGGATGTTTATACCACTCATATCCATATCGAGTGTCATTAGATTTTTCCCCCCCTTTCCCTTTATTTTTAACGTAGAATTTTTAAAATCCCAAATAGAACTGAGCAGCATAAACATAGGTATTTTATTGTATAAGCTAATGTTGCATGGTATCATGGATATATGAGTGCGCATAGTTGTTTCCATTCAGAATTACAAAACCGATTTTTCCTTTATTTTGTGATATAGACTCATTTGATAAGGGAGTAAAATAAGAAATACTGACTTGATAAGTATGTATAAGATACATATGCATATCTATGTGCGTGGTCGTATGTGTGATTGTATAGCACGGATCCTTTGTGCTTCAATCTGATGCAAAGACCATTTGTAATAGAAACGCCTATGTTATATTTAATGGCATGGGCTATAATGTAGACTATGAACACCACATACACATTTTAATCACAGGTGTTTGTTTTTCATCAATATTCAAGATTGTGTATGGAACAAAACCAATAAGATAGCGAATTGGTGTTTATCCATATTTGTATTTTTCGGGCATGTGCTTAGCCCAGTACCCAGAACATGTTCACTAATATACTGTTCCGGGTATAGAAGAATGGTTCCTATCACGGAAAGTTCACAAAATAAGATCATATTAGAAAAAAGATTGGCTGTACATTATTACAAGTGCACAGTCTCGCTCTCAAAGCACGTATCACATCACATTATATATCGTGCCATGTGCATACGACATTTCATTCATGTACTTTTCTAATCCACCCATGTTATCGTTATTCTACCTTTACCCAGAATTGGAAGGCATCAATAACTAAATTGAGTAGTCCGGTTTAGCAGCTCTTTTTATCTGGTGGCCCGAGCTTGATCTTGCACAAGTTTAAATAAGAGGATCTATTTTGACGGGTAATTTGACAGAAGCTGTATGAATTCGGTCATTTTGAAATTGGCATAGGTATAAGCGTGGTAATACTGCAACTTCAAGAACACAAATCCCGAATTGTACAGTGGGGGCAGATACAAAGAAATGCATATTTTATGCATTTCACAAGAAACTAGAAATGTAGTACATTGTTACTGTAATGAGATAAAACTCGTGCATAAACGTGTGTTAGCTAAGCGATATTACTAATCGGGAGTCGGTATTAGACAAAAATATACATCAAAAACGCAAACATCATGCCTTAAATGTAACATGCGTACTTGGTTGTATGAGTAACAGTTTATTAGCATGGAGATGAAAAGTAAAGAGGTGGTAAATGTTGCTAATATATACTTCTGGCTATAGCTCATCAAGAGGGAGAAGGAGGGAGAAGGAGGCAGCCTAAAAAGAGTCACAGTATGGAATTTATACAAGAAAATTGCTAAAATGGCATGACTGGGGTATAAAAGTTGAGCAGCTTTCATGAGGTGTGTACGTAGACGTGTTATATGAAGTTTCTCCAACAGGAAGCTGTTGTACACTCTACTACAAATGATGCCTCACCATTTGCGGCTCTGTGAATAGGTGGTATGTTTCCAAAAGAATAAAATGGTGTGTCATAAAGAGCTGATTTGAATATATGTTATTTACGAGTCATATATCATCTGTGTTTGTATGTGTGTGCATTTAAGCAGAGGGGATTGGTCATCCAGACGCAAAGTTAAAGGTGGCAATGTGCAATGAGTAAGAAAAAATAGCTCTAGTGAAGTAAACTAGGGGCGCTGTCATGAACCTGGCTGTTTTACTGCAAGTCTTTTTTTTCTTTTTATCATAACTGGAAAGAAAACCCTCAGAATCGTTTTTCGCAAGCGATTAAACGGCACTAATGAGTTTTATCTGTTGCAAGCTGAAAAAAGTATTGGTGATATATTGGAGTTTGAGGTTCTCAGAAATCGATATTTGGTGGTGGAGCTTTTTTTTTCCATTTCTCTGCTGCTTCATTCCAAAAGAAACCCAAGACCAGAAAATTACACCCAAAATAAGGAGTAATGGGAAAAAACTGAAAAAACCTTTTAGAGCTTTACCGATCCACAATTTGAAAATTATACAAAATCTCACCCTAAACCAATAATTGGAGCAGAACGCGATTAGGGGAAGGGGTGAGTGGGTGTATGTGTGTGAGGATGAAAAGGGTTCGCTAACACTAATGTCAGCAATGACTATGTGTTGTTTTTGGAAAAGCTGGTTTGGTGATTAATGTGATAAGGTGGGAGCATTGGTGGCAAGAGAAATAGAGTGAGGCAGAGTTCGGGTACAAACAAAATAAACAAAGTAAAGGTATGAGCAAAACAGAACAACAGCATTATTAAGAGCAGGCGTTTCTTATGTATCATTGGACAGCAATATAACTAAAAAGTTATCCCGTAAATGCTATTTGCTCATTGGTTTAACAGCATAAAATCAGCGGCAATTTAGTTTTTTGATGAGTAAAAAAAATTTTTTTTCTTATTTGTGTAGAAAGTAATTCGTGAACTGAAGAGAATTATATAATTGCAATGAGTGTTTAAAGCATGTAATTGATTGTGAAGGGGTTTAGCAGGAATACCACAGTCAATAAAAAAGCTAAATGATTACATGTATGTTCAGGTAATTTACGAATATGATAATGTAAAAAAAAACCATGTACTTGAGCCCTGGTTTGGCTGAAAACACTAATTTTATTTAGTATGTTGGGCTATAAGAAAATGGTTTCTGATAAGAAAAAAATAAAAATAAAAAATAAACTGGGAAGCCAATTACGCAAAACATAACGATAAAGAAAGTGAAAAAGTTAGTGTACAAGGGATTAATGATTAACGGAAAAGCTAACCCAACACAGTAGAGAATCCAGTCTAATTTTTTTTTTTATAGATTAACAACTTCATTCCTATTGAGCGGAAATAGTTGAAAATGAGAAATTGCGGGAAAAAAAATTTTTTTTCCACTGCATTCATCGTTCAATCACGTATAAATAAAAATGAGAACTTGAAGATGCAGAATTTTTTTTTGTGATTTTCATTTTTTTTTCTTATAAAGAAAGCTCGTTAGGGGTATATAAGGTTTATACTTTTTTTTTTGCTTCATTATAATTTCCAGAAGTTTAATTTTAGGGAACTAAACAAAAGGGGAATATACATAGAAAAGATGTCCGAAAAGAAACAATCCACAGCCATGCAACAGGCTATTGACTTCTCAACCGATCTTTTGGTTGGAGGTGTCTCAGCCGCCGTCTCAAAGACTGCAGTAGCCCCAATTGAGAGAGTCAAGCTCTTGCTCCAAGTTCAAGCTTCAAACAAGCAAATTGCTGCCGATAAGAGATACAAGGGAATCATGGATGCATTCAGACGTATCCCAGCTGAACAAGGTGTTGCGTCCTTCTGGCGTGGAAACCTTTCCAACGTAATCAGATACTTCCCAACACAAGCATTGAACTTTGCATTCAAGGACAAGTACAAGAACATGTTCCCTAAGTACAGCCCATCCACAGACTTCTGGAAGTTCTTCGGAGCCAACATGGCATCAGGAGGTCTTGCTGGAGCCACATCATTGTTGTTTGTATACCCACTTGACTTTGCCCGTACACGTATGGCCGTAGACGTCGGAACAGGAGCTAACCGTCAATTCCACGGATTGGGACACTGTATTTCAACAATCTACAAGAAGGACGGAATTGGTGGACTTTACCAAGGATTTGGTGTTTCAGTTATGGGAATTATTGTATACAGAGCCGCATACTTCGGAGGTTACGACACATTGAAATCAGTTTTGTTCCCAGACAAGAACAAGAAGCCAGGATTCTTTGCCTCATGGTTGGTTGCTCAATCTGTCACTGTTGTTGCCGGTCTTATCTCATACCCTCTTGATACCGTCCGTCGTCGCCTTATGATGCAGTCTGGAACTGGAACCGTTATGTACACTGGTACTCTTGACTGTTTCGTCAAGCTGTACAAGGAGAGTGGATCAAAGGTCTTCTTCAACGGAGGCTTCTCCAACATCATCCGTGGTACTGGTGGTGCTTTGGTCTTGGTACTATACGATCAAGTCAAGGCTATGCTCGTTGCCAACAAATAAATTTATTAAATCTGATTTATTTATAAATAATTTTGATTTTATATCGATTTAATAAATTCATTTACCAACTTGCTTGTAGCCAGAGATGGCCAGTAACTAGTGATTCCCAGTATGTAGGGTATATATATATTGTTTATATTTTTTTATCTGGGTTTTTAGATTTGAAGCAATGAAATTACAAATTCAAAATCAAGAAAAAAGAGCTTGAGTTTAGTTGTATGGTTAAACAAGGAAAATTAAAGTAATATCAAAATGGGAAAAAGCAACACCGAAAGAAATAGCGAAGCTGTGAGCTAAAACCCTGAACTATACTCCATGCTAGCCTATGTGATCTTACACTTGGCTTGGTTTCGTCACATTGGGGCGTTGGTTGTCAATATTGTATCGCTTACCACCAAATGCTACCGCTTTGATCCATTCTGTCTAGGACTGTTAGTTCAGCTTATGTCAAGCTGTTTTCATTATCGCTCATGGCTCTTTTAATCACCAACAGAAGCGAGGTTTTCCAACTGTCCAGTTGAGATATATGGTCATATTCGGCGACATGGTTGGTGAATCCCTCCAAATCTTCGTTTTCAACGTCTGAAACAATATTGTTAAGCAGTTTGCATTCTCTGGTATTGGAGAAAGAGGGGTCCAGAGCCAAGTATCTTTCAATTGCTTGTCGTGTACCCACTGTGTTTCCCACATCAAGGGCTAAATGGCACAAGCCAGCTTTGAAGAAATACTCCTTGATTGACCATTTGGTTAACTGGTTGTCAACGCTGGTGGTTGCTATTGACTCGAAGATTTCGATGGCCTTTTGGTAGTTTTCCAATTTGGCAGCAAACGTGGCAACTTTCAGCAGACAGTTATTGGCCAAGCTATTTTATTTTTGAGCGAATTGTTATGTCATCAACCAAACACA
>LSSK01000961.1:0-25996 GCA_001969505.1 Zancudomyces culisetae | reverse complement strand
TAAATGAGTCTTGATAATTACATCCATATTATGCTTTGGACTCATCCTGTATGTGTTCCTAGAACACGTAACACTGTGCAACTTGTTCAAGTACGAAGACATGTTAAATTGGATAATCTTCATTTGTTGCTATTACCTAGTAGGTAGACAAAAAACCTCAAATGAAAAACTTACATGTACAAATTACGCATTTCCATTAAAATTGTGGTGAATGTAACAGAAATAGGGGGGGGGAAGCAAACTCGCACAGCATTTGCTTTTGTTCTTCCCAATGAACATAGTACACGAAATAGTTTATGGCCGAAAAACTCCTCACCTTCCTTCCCTCCCCTTTCCCTTCCCACAACAAAGTATTTATGCACCACAACAAGAGAATGAAAAATTGCAAGACAAATAAAAAGCGATTTTCTCCATAGATGCCGCAGTCATTCTGGTCGATACATTTTTTTTAGCTCGTTTATTTTTAACACTTTTTTTCTCCCTTCGTCTCCCAATGAATGGCAAAAGAAAATCGTGTGAAATAGAAAATTAAACTCAGTACATTATAATAGAGAAAAATCAAAATAATCTGGAATATAGACACAAAGCATATGGAAAATTGAACTGGCTTAATGAATCAAAAGTGTTTAAAATAGTTTTCTTTAGCTCCTAAAGCCACAATAAACGGTTTTTAAATATCATACTTCCAGAAACGCTTGAGTGTATGTCTCACTGTTATACCCATCCGAGTGGTGAATGTAAAGACAGATCTGTGAGAGGGCTAACAAGATTACTCAACGCGCAATTTTAAAGAGTTCAAAAACTTTTAAAAAAAACTTTTAAAAGAACGAAGGAAATAAAAAAAAGAAAAGATCATAGAATAGAAGGCAAAAAAAAAGTGTCGAGATGGCAAAAAACAAGGGAGGGCGCTCGAAAGAGGTCGCAAACAAAAAAGCCTCTGTTTCAGTAAATAAAATAACAGCAGAAGAAGGAAGAAATGTCAAGGGAATGCTATACAGATTGTTTACGCGGATGCTAATAGGTTACATAATTTACGCAGCAGTTTTTAAATGTTACAGGGGAATACCTGATCCTGTATGTGAGATAGGAAAAAGGACGGAAGCACTGGTCATCAGACCGGGAGTTGAATGTCTCAAGGATTCATGGATTGGAAAGGAGACCAGGGAATTGTACTCTGGGTACGGGAAGCCTGTAGTTGATAAGTATGTTAATCCAGCGGTTAAAAAGGGCGTAAAGGTGTACAAAACCAAGGTTGCACCTGTGATAGCTAGAAATACATTTATTATAGTCAACGAAATTGATGAACGGAGCTATCTCATCAGAAAAGGACTATACAAGACCTACTATTTAAACATAAAGCCGCATACTGACAAGGTGGTAAACCCTGTATATGAATTCTATGGAGATAATGTCAAACCACACCTCGAAAAGGTAGCTGATAACACAATAAAACCTCTAAAGGAGAAAGTAGTGCCGGAGGCCTGTAGGCTGATGAAAGAAAAAGTGATGCCGTTTTACAACGACCAAGTGGTTCGTCGGTGGGAAACAGAAGCAAAGCCACGCATAATCAAGGGAAGCAAATGTGCGATCAAATACACAAAGGAGAGCCTAATACCAAACACAAGAAAATGTGCAGGTGTATTCTTGGACAAAGCTGAAGAATCAGTAATAAACATTGTCATCCCGGCATGCAACCGTGCTTCTGCTGCTGCTGGGAATTGGGCAGACAAAAACGTAAACCCAGTATTACAGCAGTTTTACGACAGATATTTGCGTGAATCTATGTCAAAGATGCCATATTTGGAACATGTCAATGTTGCTACTCAAAATGTAAAGAAGGATCTTGCAACTCTGTGCAGAATAGTATCAAACAGAAGTATCAAGGTTTATTACACTACATATGAGTTTATCACGGGAAAGGAACACAAAGTACTGTCGCAAGGAAGAAAAATAACTGATAATGTGGTTGAACCAACTGCTGCTGCACCCAAGAAAGAAGAGGATAAGAAAGAGAGAACCATACGAAAGGGTGCAAACATATATGATATTAAAGATAATAAAGTATTTGATGATTTGCGAAAGGGGGTTGCCGAGGGTGGGGAAAAAATCGCCGAGCATCTCAAAGAAGCAGGTGGGTGGTTGATGGACCAGGCGGATAAATACTACAAAAAAGTGAAGGATACTGGTGTCAAGGAAACAGAGGATTTGAGCGTTTACGAAACGACAGAGGCATCAACTGCTCAGAAATTGGACGTTGATATTGAAGAAATCACCTCAAAAATTGAGGAGGATGAGGATACAAGCATTTCGGAACCCAGAGAGGAGGCTGAAGCCGAGGAGAATATTCCCCCAACGCATATTGAACATGAAGAGGATTTAGGACAGCAAGTGGTCTCCATCCAGACTCAAAACGTAGTGGAAATGGAAAATGTTATACCTGGGGACTCACAAGTACCTGAACCAAGCATCGCCAGTGAAGAAGAGCCTATTCCTGAGCCTAGTCCTGAAGAAATCCCAGAAGACATTCCGGAAGATATTAAAATCAAAACAAATCAAAGGCAAGTTGTTTTAGAAATCCCAGAGGAAGTGGAAGAAGAGAAGAAGGAAGAGGAGGAAAAGAAGGTAGAAGATGAAAAGAAGGTAGAAGAGGAAAAGAAGGTAGAAGAGGAAAAGAAGGTAGAAGAGGAAAAGGTAGAAGAAAAACGTGATGTTGCTCCAGAGAAAGGAGAGGAGAAATCACACGAGGCTATGACCAATGCCCCAGCAACAGTTCCCACCATGCAATCGCCTGTTTGTATGGAATCAGAGTCAGACTTTGCGATAAACAAGCCAGCCGCGTCGGTAGTAGAACCAGAAAAAGAAATTGATGGATTGCTTCCACCTCCTCCTGTTGTACAGCTTATCACTGGAGAGCTTGAGGTTCCTCAGGTTACAAATGAAGCATCTGTCAAAGAACATAGCGAACAAGTCGGAGAACAATCAGAAAAATTCGACGCTGAGTCTCAGCCAAACGAGGTACATACACCTGACACTCCTCAGGAAGTATCCAATGCTGTAGCTGAAAAACCACCAGCTGAATTAATCACTCAAGATGATACCAATTCCGAAATACAAGAGGCTAATACACTAGTAAATCCTCAAGTCCATGTAGAGTCAGAACCACAAGAACAAGAACAAGAACAACAGCCACAGCCAGAGTCAGAGCAAGGAGCTGGTGACTCTTACGAGCACTCCGCCAAATTTGACGAAAACCAACAGCTTAAAGACAATTCGCAGATGCTGGAAACCAAAATCAACGAGATTTTACAGAAAAAGCATTCAGGATTAGAGGAAGACCTTAACGAGGCCAAAAAGGCGGCATCAGACTGGGTCAAAGGTGCCAGAGAGTCTATATCTAAAGAAATCGAAGAAATCCGTAAGGCCAAAGATGGTGCTGAAGATTTCGCAGAAGAACAAGGACAGCAGAATGAACAACAGAATGAACAACAGGATGAACAACAGGATGAACAACAGGATGAACAACAGGATGAACAACAGAACGAACAACAGAACGAACAACAGGATGAACAACAGCATGAACATGGGTATCCTATGGATCTAAAAGACATTTTCACTCCTGAGATGGATTCAGTACCTCAAAATGATTTGGCTGCTGAAAAGGATCATCCAGAACCAAACAACGCTCATGAGTCTGCCCCCGAACCTGAAGTTGATCCTAAAGTAGACCCCAATGAAAACAACCAGCAAGACCAATACCCACCTGCCTCTCCTGAAACAGACAACCAACCACCTATCTTCAACGAAAATATCTTTAAACCTGAAGCTGCTCCTGCTTCTGCTCCCCAAGTCGATTCTCCTGTTGTCGAGAACCCACCAGCACCTGAAGCCCCCGAGTCTTCAGAACAATCTTCTCGAAAGTTCAAAGTCGTAAAGAGACCAAAGAAGGTTCAAACTGAGCAATAATAATCTCAACCTTGTGTTTTTCTACACATATTACTACTGTCATCCACTATGTTTTACTTCTTTCTTCTTGGTTTCTTCATCAACTCTTTCCCCAGTAGGTTTAGATTAATGCTTCTGAACGAAACCATTTTATTTTGGTAATATTTTTTTTAATTTTTTAGTATTCATTCTTATGTATTAAACACAAACCAGAAAAAATAAATAAATACTGCTTAAACGTTTACTTCGGATGTAAAAGTCTTGCCCAAAAGCTCGGAATATGGCTCAAGTGCCTTATCGACTTCATTCTTGATGAAGGACTCAACTTGTTGTGGAGCTCTGCCGATAAATGTTGAGGAGTCCAAAAGTCTCTCCAGCTCACCGAGTACGGGTGTAAAGTAGGGCTCGTTGCGGATTCTCTCAATTAGGTCGTTGTCCTTACCTTCGATCTTGACCATACTTGCAGCTTGATGAGAAAGAACGCGGATATACTCGTGACATTCTTGACGGCTAGCACCCTTTGCCACCATTGCCATAATAATGTTCTCAGTAGCCATAAATGGCAACTCCATGCTTATTCTCTTGGAAATAACTTTTTCGTATACAACCATGCCCGAAAAGATGTTGTGTAGAGTTGAAAGCACGATGTCTGCTGTCAAAAATGCCTCTGGGATGGTGACTCTGCGGATGGCCGAGTCATCGAGTGTTCGTTCTAACCATTGGGTAGCAGTGGTGTTCAAAGCATTTGATATGAGGGTGATCAAGTGGCGTGAAAGGGAGCATATGCGCTCTGAGCGCATTGGGTTTCTCTTGTATGCCATTGCAGAGCTTCCTATTTGGTCCTTTTCAAAGGGCTCTTCTATCTCCTTCAAGCTGGCAAGCAGTCTGATGTCGGTTGCTATCTTGTGTGCAGAACTGGCAAATGATGAAAGTGGTGCTATAACTTCGTTGTCTAGTTTTCGGGTGTATGTTTGTCCAGTGACTGGAAGTGCCTTTTCAAATCCAGAAAGTTTAGTTACCAGTTCATCAAGCTGTTCAACTTTTTCATGGTTTCCGTTAAACAGAGTCAAGAAACTTGCCTGTGTGCCTGTTGTTCCCTTAACACCTCTGAACATCAGGTCGTCCCTGGCACGCTGGAGGTTTCTCAAGTCAATCATCAAGTCCAACAGCCACAAACTAGCTCTTTTTCCCACAGTTGTCAACTGTGCTGGCTGGAAATGTGTAAAACCCAGAGTTGGAAGATCCTTGTACTTGAGACAGAACTGCTTCAACGCATCAATCACATGCACAAGCTTGTTTATCAAAAGCTCGAGCCCTTTTCTCATAATCATCAGATCTGCGTTATCAGTTACATAGCAGCTTGTTGCCCCCAAGTGGATTATTTTGGCAGCCTTTGGTGCCACAACTCCAAAACCATGTACATGTGCCATTACATCGTGTCTTCTCTTTTTCTCCTCCTCATTGATCAGCTCATAATCTATATTGTAAATATTTTCTCTCATTTGCTCAATTGCCTCGTCACTAATTCCCTCAAGACCCAGCTGTCTCTCGGCAATTGCCAGATTCATCCATAGTGTCCTCCAGGTGGCGTATCTCGTATTTGGTGAGAACAACGCTGCCATCTCTTTTGATGCATATCTAGATACCAAGGGACTAGAGTATACGCTGTTCTTATCCTGATCCATTTTGCGAGTTGAGTTATCTAAAATTTTCTTTTCTGTTGCCTTTGGCTCCTGTGTTTTTAACAGTCTGTAATATGGACTTATTTATTTTAATATACAGAAAAAAATAAATCCCTAAAAGGTGGTGAAGTTACGAGACAGGAGATAAAATAATTACGAGTATCTTGTTCTGGATTGATTCACGCAAGCAACCAACACCTGGAATTTTTGCTCATTTGGTTCAGCAAAGCTACCAATTATCAAGGGGTGATCACACCTGATAAAAAAAACATAAAATTTTTTTTTTGAATCAGTTGTCTTTAATAGGCCAAGTAAATTAAAAATCACTATCAATTTGATATGCTCCACTATTCTTTTTGTTTGACTCGCAAAATAAAAATAAAAATAAAACAGAAGGCAAAGATTAAGCATTCATCCGTGAGTGGCTAATGATGTAATTGGAAGGCTGATAGATTTATATCGATTTTTGAGCATGGCTCTCCTTTTTTTTTTACAAAATGACGGTGCTACCACACGATAAATGTGCATCGTTAAGGGTGGAGGAGAGGGGGCGCTTGCTAGTGCAAAAAAAAAAAATGAAGAGGGGGAGTGAGAAATTACACTCGACAGATTGCACAGTTGCAAGGCACCATACTCCTTCGATACCATTAATCCTCACCACACTCGTCTAAATTTGTCGGCTAGAGCGAGTGGTAAGCATATTGACGTCCTTATGTGATGGTATTACACTATCGGCATGAGTCAGCTTCTTTTTTTAGATCAAGTAAACACCAGCAGCAGCAAGTCAGGCTGATTTATTTTATAACCAAGACGACTATGTCAGAATAGAGTGCTAACATCTGGTTCTTACTGTCGTTGCAATGACAGGTCTAAGATCCGTTGATTCGTAAAAGATAGTATACCAATAACCACTGGTGACATCAAAAATTACTTTAAAATTTTATTTAATAATGTTATATATCAAACAAAAGTGTTTAAATTTCAACAAGGACATAAAAGGTTTAGATAAATCCAATCTTGTTTGCTACATCAAGAGCGTCAACATCAGCAGTTAATCTTACATAGGCCTTCTTATATCCATCAGGACGGACAAGTGTGTTGATCTTCAAGGCATTGACGTCGTATAGCTTCTTAACAGCATCCTTAATGTGGAATTTGTTTGCGCGGACATCGCACAAGAAAACAAGGGTGTTGTTGTCTTCGATCTTTTTCATGGCGGTTTCGGTAGTAAGCGGTCGCTTAATAACCTCGTATTCGTCCAACTTTGACATCCTTGGGACTGAAACGCGAGCATATTTAGGGTTGCGTGGGAGTCTGAGTGTCTTTGGGCGTCTGAAGGTGGTTGTTGTACGTACCTTCTTGGCCTTGTGGCTCTGTACACCCTTCAAAGCAGATTTGCGTGCTTGCTGGGCCTTTGAGACTACAACTATTTAAACATTATCATTATAAAATTAGATGCTGCAATCGCTTTAAACACAGTTACGTATTCAAACAATACCGAGGTGATGGACAAAGAAACGCCATCAATCTCACCAATTCAATTAATCGCTACTCTCTGTAATGCACGCTAATAAACAAACCGCACATAACCCATCAAAAGTGATATATCTTCTTATATCATTGTTCTAAAACTCCAACACAGTAAATAACAGCATTTTATCACCACACCCTTTAAAAACTCAGCTCTTTCGGAAAAAAGATACGTAAATGCTGTTGAATATCCCAGTGGAATTCTGTGTTGGATTCTTTCGTACGCATTTCGGATTCAAAAATAAAATACAAAATATCAATTTTGAATCCTTAGGCTTGCTTAACAAAAAGTGCGGTATACGGTCGCTCCTCTCACTTCCATGTTTATGCATACATTCGATATCACGACAATAATTCTCCTTCAAAGCATATTGTTTCACTGTACTTACCGTTCTTCTTTACTGGTGCCATTTCTATATATTTTTATCCGTCCTAGAATAAGAAAAGATGAGTATTAATCTTTTAATTTGAAGATTTGATTCTAATACAAGAAAAAATAATTACACAAATTTTTTTGTTCTTCTTTTTCAAAGTAAATAACCCAAGCCTAAAATAGTTCAATAAAATTTTGCACTAGGTAAATTCTATACTTTTATTGGTTAATAAAAACGCAAATTTTATGTAAACTTGCAATTGGGCTTTCTGTGTGCTATCAAATGATATATCATTTAGAAGGCCGAAACTCATTGAATTGGTGAATACGCTCCTCAGACTAGTGAGCAACTTTATATAAACCCTAAATAAGCAAAAAAATAAAAATAAAATACCTCAAGTATACATCTTTTCTTTATGGCAAAAAGCAAATGTTCATAAACGTACATACTCTAAGGGTAAAATCCCAAATCAAAAAGTGTTTTTAGAATACTAGGGAATGTTATGTTTACAGCCCTCTTGGTCAAATAAATCGACAACTCCGTTGAGACAAGAAAACAGAAAAGATCTGCTATAGCACTTTGACCAAACCCGCTATAGAGTGCCGAAGCTCCTCCCGATTTGAATGTTCTAATAAGACAGTCAAAGAATCCACTATATTCAACATCCATTTTTATCACCTCCTGCGTCATCAGCTTAAGTAAGATAGCATCGACTGGGTATAGGAGCAGTTGAGTGAGTATGTTGGCAAGACTGTAGCCTAGGATTGTAGACAAAAACCGGATAATGGCTTGGTTTACGGTTTTTTTAACCATGACCTGTGTCTTTTTGTTTATTTTAAACCCGATGGCATCGTCAAACTCATCAAACGGCTCGCTCTCACTGTCGTCATTAATTGGAGCCTCGTTAAATGCCCTCAGTGTGTTAAATTTACTTGTTTTGCTTTTCTTTGCAAGAATTCTGGTAAGTGATAACCCGTTCATAAATAATGGCTTTGTAAAGAAATAAAAAACAAGTTCTATTATACCCGCCGCTACATAGTCTCTGACATAGTTAGCGACAACCGATGTTTCCTTGAGGTTTTTTACTACACTGAAAAACGAACCGAATGTACTAAAGGTTTTATCGGCTCTGATACCATAGGAGTTCCTGTGATCCTCCCCACCATTAATTACCCGTTCAACAAGCGCTTTTCTCAAAGTAGAGTATGTAATGTAATAAAAAAAATCGTCAAATCTATGTTTGTAGCGAATTTTAGCTTAGAATTGTTTTGCTATACGATGATATATATTACATAACTAGTGATAGATAATAAACATTAACATACAATACCCCACATAACCGCCTGTAGAACTTTGGTATTTTTACTTCAAAAATCCTCGAAAATATGAGTTGAGCAGTAAATTTCGCATAGTGCAAAAATTTGTAGTTTACCAACCCGAAATAACCATTGAATACTCGAAAAAGTCCCTTATTCACTACATTTGAAAACGCACGAGTCACGCTGTAGAATGGATAATTAAAAAACGATGGGTTCGTCCCAAATACCTAGATTTTTATAGTTTTTTTTTTAAATTTGCGGCAATATTCTATCATTTCAGTTGTCAGTCGCTTCATTTTTACAAGAAAAACGCCTTAAATTACCATCGTATGACCTCTAACCGCAAGAAATGGATACCTCATTAAGCTATCATTGAACGTGATATACGTTCGTAGCTGTGCCCAAGACATCAATTCATCTATTTTACACACACAAATAAATTCAATACATTTATATTAGCATATCTCTATTTGGAGTTTTTAAAATTTTAGTACCATCTAGATTCTTTTCTTCTTCCTTAAACTCGATTTTGCTTAGAATGGTCTTTTCGGCAAAATCCATCTCCTTTTCTATATTTCGATGCCGCATTCTGCATAAGTTTGGCTCTTTTTCATATTCGTACACATCAAACGCATGCTCTTCCACGTCTTCAACCTTTTCATTCTTTTCGTCGTTGGCATTTTCGGTATTCTTTCCAAAAGCCGCCTCTACCCTTGCTGTATTCACCATTTTTGCAATTTTGTTTATTTTTCTACGACCTGTATTTTGTCGTTGCTTTTACTACCATCGTTATAATTCTCAAAATACAAAAGCTTGCTCAGTTTAAACCCGCAATTTGTATAGACCAATTTCATTTTGTCAGTTACGTCAATTTGATTCGTTAGAAATTTATCGTTTTTTTCACTCTTTTTCATTTATTACCTAAGCTAACATTTTCATGTGGTTGGGTTTACAAAACTAGGAGTAGCACTAAACAATTCCACATATATCAAAAAGCCATCACTACAGCGATAATGTCATTTGTTGTTCGTACTTTTTTCTTCCTGTGTTAGATTTTGCAAACCATCTATTATTTTTGAGGCTGCCAATCTGATTGGCATCAGTTATATCATTAGTTTCCCTTTCCTAATGAAATATTTATAAGGTAATGTGCCTTTTTATTTTGAGTTTACATTTATAAAATGAGTCAAACATACAATACCCACCAGTATTCACTTAATGTACCAAAAAAAAAGCATTTTCAACTCTATTTGGAAGTATGTGTGCCACTTTCACATTGTATGTATCACTTTCAGCACCATCCAACCCTTTACATCGACTCTGTATTAGTCGTTAAACGGCTGACACAGTTAACAAGACAACTATATATGTCTTTTATGGCGAAAAATATTGTTTTTCTAAAATATTTATGTTTACTGTGAGACTCCTATCTTGATATTTATGATTAAACTTTGTTTGTGTGGTTTTAGAAACCAATCTTGACTATAATAGTTCACTCATCAGTTTGTAGAAGGCTCGAGTATGATATTAAATAGGTTTCGGTGGTATACTTTAAGTATTCTGTAATAAAAACTAAATAAAAGAAATTTTATTCTCTTGTTCAAGACTAAAATTCTTAACATCGATTACTACTTTGAAAATATACCTTTATTGATATTGTCTATATTCAATAGTTTGGATTCTAAAACACTAGTCATTTTCGCCTAAATAGTATCTGTTAGCAGCTGCAGGTTAAGGTACAAAGGACAATGCTTAACAAAAACAAGTACAAAAGGGTAATAGTGCGAATCCTGAGTATAGGAGTATTTGGTCTTTTGCTAAATCTAACGTTTAGTAACTGCGGTATTCCTTCGTCGCCCACCAACAGCATTGGCACTGATGATATAGTTAAAGAAGGGGAGGATCCGCTGGTATACGTTGTAGCCGTTTTGGGGGTTTTCGCTGGAATATTCTACGTCTTTTGGGGATCGATTTATATAAAACCAGCTATTTTTCTTTCAGCTCTCACGCTATCATTTTTAGTATACCTGAAAGCCATCTCAAGTCTATTGAACGATTTTGATATCAAAAAGTTGGAGGCACATTTCATAGTTATTGGATGTATCATAGGTGCTGGGTTTGGCACAATATTGTTAAACTTTTTTGTTGTTGGATGTTTTACGTTGGGCTGCTTTTTGGGATATATGATGTCAGCTTATATAATTGCAATCATAAAAACAACACTGAGCCTGAATACAACCGTAGTATCTATAATTCTTGGTGTGAGTGCCTTAATAACCGGAGTTCTTATATTTGTGTATCCAAAGCCTATTGCAATAGGATCGACCTCGTTTGGAGGGTCTGTCCTAACATTTATGGCTATCGATACCTTTGTGAAACAAAACTATGGAAGTGCAATACAATCCGTAATAACTGGCGCCGATTACCAGCATAAAGGTGTTGGTATTTGGTTGATAGTCATGCTAGTGCTAACTCCAATTTATGCATTAGTAGGAGCTTTACACCAACACTTAGCGGATTGATACGTAGTATTCGTCTTTTAGAGTTACTGTCTTTAATTATTTATACCCATATTAGCTTTGTATGTTTATTTAGCCGTTGACGCCTATTAGTACTTACTTGCGTTACATTGGTATTGAGATTACATGTTTTGTGTTTTTATGTTTTCTTATAGCCAGAGTCGCTTAAATAAAGCTTTTGTTGATATTTGTTGAGGCTCCGTTTAAACCAAAGGAGAAAAACGGTTTGTTGATATTTTTGCAGTTGCTACTAGCCCCTTTTGGAAAACTCGAAACCAGAAAACCAATCAACTACACACCCTCACTCGAAGTTGGGTAAAATTGAATCAGGAATATAAGTACTATTTATAAATGGAAATAAAACCGAGTTGTATATGTTGGTTGGGGGTAACACACATATAAAGCGGGTCTATATTATCATTTAGTTCTTGCTTGTACCTACCTATTTGTTTTTGTTTTTTCAATAAATTTATATACAAATTTATTTTAAAAAACTACTATTGCCCTTCCCCCAAATAAAAGATTTAATCAGCCGAAAATGGGTCGCCAAATCTTTTTTTGTGGGGAGGAAATGGATTGTGCAAGAGAATAGAGGCGACACTTCTTGGCTCTAAACATACTAATAACGGTTTCAGCTACAGTTCAAGGAGGAGGCACCTGTAAACATTCAGGTAGAATGTCCAAAAACATAGGTATTTGTATAATTGAGCTCGGAGTCAAAAGTGAAATTTACCCGCAAAGCAAAGCAAACCGTTATCATTTGTTGTTTCAGAATGGATCATTGGATAGATGCAGCATTAAGTCATATATTTGTTTAAACAGGTAAGGGTAATATGCAAATATTCCCCCATCAGGTTTGTTTTTATAAATAATTTTGTGCGAAATATCAACATTCGTGATTAAATCGGAAAAAGTTGGTTTTCGCTTCTGTACTTCGGATGTTCATAATTACTTTACTTATTTTAGCTACTTTACCTCATGATGTTCTTTTACTAACCTTACATGATTGTGTTCTTTATTCACGGCTTTTTATAATTTGTTTACTGCTATTTTTGTTTATAAATGCATGGGAGAATTTAGAAGAACTGACATTTGGGTTATATTTAGCTGGTTAGACTTTTAGTTCATGGTAAAATCATAACAATGATATGAAGCAGCATTATTCTATATACCGAACTGTTGAGAAATTACAAAGAAATGCGTAATGATGCAACAATTAAGGATCTATCATGTGAAAACTTTAATGTGAAAAAACATTGAAGTATTGTATACAAATACGCAACATAGTGCGTTTCTGTCCTTGAGTAGTTTTCTGTATCCTTGTATAGAAAAACACCGAAGTATACCCAAATAGTGGCAATGAAAAATTATACAAGAAACAGGCTTGAATATCTATGCAATTGGATATAATTAGTTGTGGTCCTTGGATTGAAAGAGGAAAGGATGTGTATCCCCAGTTAAAAAAAACGAGTAAAGTTCTATAAATGCAAGCTGGTTTTATCGTTTTCTACTTTTATGAACATTGTACAGCAAATATAATTCCCCAATATTTTATTTTCTAACACCAAAAAGGATGATGTATGGTCACACCTACACATCTTAGAAAAAAGACCCTATATATTTCTAATAAATGGAAAAACGGCAAGATTCAATATTTTTTGTCTTATAAGGCACATAAAAGGGATATTAATTCTTTTTAGTACACTAGTTATCATCTTTTTTTTTTCCACAACTCGACAATAAGTTGAAAAATATAAATATAAATATATATACTTTATAAATCTAATATAAGAAAAGACGAGGATAAAACGACAGGAAAACGACAATAGATATATTGCTGATAGCGCCACATAAATATGCAGCTAGAGAACAAAACAAACCGCGCAAGCACACTGATCCATGTGCTACTATTTTTCTTGTGTGTACTCGTTGCAAACGCGGCACCCACAGCTTTAGGACAGAACGAACCTCCTTTGGATTCACTGAATAGTGTTTCCGCAATGATAATAGGCGGGATTGCAATAGGTGCAGGTATATTCTTAGTATTCTTGGGATACAAGCTGATCGTGCCTACGTTATTCATAGCTGGAGCTGGATTTTCAATAGCGATATATTTCCTAATTTTGCGTGCAGCTAACGTAGCGACTGCATTTGACAAACTAGAGACACATTATCTAATCATTGGAGGAGTTATTGGTGTAATCGCAGGTGTATTAGCAGTGCTACTGAAAGATGTAGGCTTCTTTGCTCTTGGATGCTTTTTGGGATACACAAGTTGCCATTATATACTTACAATAGTAGCATCATTTACTACCGTGTCAAACACAGTATCTTATATCATAGTTGGATTGCTCGTTATAACTGGTGGTGTATTAATTCTTTTGTTGAAAAGACCATTTACGATAGTAGCAACAGCTGTTATAGGATCTATAGTAACATTCACGGCAATCGATATCTTTGCAAGACAGGGCTACTATAATCAACTCAACAGCATAGTACGCGATCTCAGTCTTAGTGGTGTTGGAACAAAGTCAGGGTTGGTAGCAATGCTGGTACTAACACCAATATTTTCGCTTATTGGGATATTAGTTCAATTTTCAACTACAGGCTAGTTTGTTTTTTTTTAGTAGGGAGCATCGATCATTTTAAGGTTTGTTATATTGTCTACTTACTTAATCGTTAAAATATATTTAGCATCAGTGACTAATGTTGCTTTAAATAAATACTGATGCGCCAAAATACAAAACAAATAACGAGAAAGCAGAGTCAACCAGAACTCACGCGGCGTTAGTAGTATAGCGGTAGAATAGTTGCCTTCCAAGCAATTGGCCCGGGTTCGACTCCCGGCTGACGCATTCGTTTTGCTTTTAACTAGCTTTTCAGTCAGCACACCTAGGGGAATTGGTTGGATAGATATTGTGCGAGATTTCCTTTTTGTAGTTTTTTTGTAGTGTATATATAAAATGCCCACCAAGCAAAATAAAAGTGTAGTATAACGCCCTACTAATTGCGCATCGATGTAACTCAATGTTATTTGCAGATTCGAGTTATGGGTTTATTTTCTTGCAAAGTCAAGAACAGTTATTCTAATAATAACGGATGGTAAAAGTAAACTTCCTCTGGTATAATGCTAATAAAAATACAACGCTTTTTGTGCTTTACTCAACCGAAATAAGATAACAGTATTAATCTTCTTCATCTATACATCAGTTGACGATTTATGGACAGTGACAACTTTTGCAAAATAAAACATAAAGATATACGAAATAAATAATGGGGACGTATAAACAACCATTTTGGTAAATCAGCGGGAAATTTCAATCAGAAAAATGTATTTTTCTCGTATTCGCTAGATTTGTTTATTTTGATTTTTTACCTTTTTAGCTACTATGTAAATCAGCAAATGAAACAACAAAGTGAGTTTTGAGTAAATAGACATTTCACTAACTACAAAATCGCAAACTTGGACTACAGCATTCTTATTCCTTATTTTGAATAGATATTGTTATATAGGAAATTTATTCAACCGTTCACAATCTACAAGAATACGCGGCAATAACCATATTGTGAATAATGGAAAGGCAAAAGCGCACTCCGGTGGGTCGGACAGCAAAAAGTCGAGACAAATTTTCGGCAATACGTAAAGTTAGAGAGAATTTGTTGACAACTTCCGAATATCTGGAGGTACTAATTTACTTATTCGTGCATATTATGACTATTGTTTTATCAAACGTATAGTAGCAAATATACAATTAGTAACAGTACTGTGTCGACTGGAATTGTATTTTTGACACATTGTTTTGGTAGAATATAAATAAGTATTGACTTTTTCTTGAAAATGAAAATTCGAATAGAAGGATGATGTAAATGGGAGTAATTTCTATGAAGAGGTAAGCGAGGGAGAATATGAAAAGGCAAAAATCGAAGAAGAACAACTGGATGACTTCATTGTTGATGATGATGGAACATATGCCGAGGGTTTGCACACTTTTGATCATAAATACCATTACTACTCTTCTGAAGAAGAAACCGGAGAAAAGGCCAAAAGCGGAAAGGGAAAATCCAGAGGAAAAGGAAAAGAAAAAGAAAGGGCTTCTGATGAGGCTAATAGAAAGGGAAGTGATAAAAAACGGGCCATGATGAACCCTTTCTTCAAGGCGATGCAAGAAAAGGCTGTAAATAGCAATGGTAACTTTGGTGAAGACAAGGTACGTGATATTATATACACTGAATCTTTTGACACTGAGAAAATAGTATGCAGTGTTTAGTAGAATTAATTTAAACTCACTTCCATCTATCCATTTATGTTAATTAATGTCATTTTTGACGAATAATCAACTAGAAAGGGCAAGCAGATGAAGAGCAGTTTATGAATAACCTATTGGGTGGATTGGGCGGGGGTGGAAAAAAGCAACAAACTAAAAAAAGAAAGTCTGTGACAGAGCATGTTGGCAAGTTAACCAAGCCTCAAAGATACGTACATCCAAAGCTTTCTATGGTTGAAGAGGAAAAGGTAAATCATGGAAACCATAGCAAAAAGATCAAGAGTGAACAAGACAAGGTTGTGCAAGAAATAAAAAACGAACTACAAAACGACGAATATGCGATGGAAACGGTAGATGAGGAACCATTTGAGTTTGAAAATCAGGATTTTAAGGTCGATATCAAGGATTTGGACCTTGAAGCCACGTTCAATGATGATAACGAAAGTGTGGCTGGCGAGTTTAGCAAAGAAGAAATAGAAGAGCTTATAAGAGATGAAACAAAGGGTATGGACGACTGGTTGGCGGTTCAGAGAGGGATACTAATGGATAAAACAGAATCACAAGCTTCAAGTCAAGGGAGTATAAAAAATAATGATCTATATCTGGGAAGTGACGATGTGCGTGACGATTATGAGTTTGAGAGCATAGATATGTACTGGATAGATGCATATGAAAAGAACGGGACTGTGTACTTGTTCGGAAAAACTGGGAGGGGTACAAACAAGAATGTGTTGACAAGTGTTTGTGTTGTTGTAAAGGACATAGAAAGAAATATCTTTGTTTTGCCAAAAGCGATGAAAGATGGTGCTGAAAGGTATCCAGCATCACAGGCCTACAAGGAAGTAGAGCAAATGCTTCTAAAGCATGGTGTAAAAGAGTTTGCAACTAAACCAGTCCAGCGAAAGTACGCGTTTGAAGACAGTAGTGTCCCAGCAGCTGCAGAATATCTTAAGGTGGTATATGGTTTCAATTATCCACAGCTTCCTTCAGATCTCACGGGAGAAACCGTTGATAAAGTGTTTGGAACATCATACTCGGCTCTAGAGTTGCTGCTTCTTAAACGTAGAATCATGGGTCCTTGTTGGTTACGAATAGCAGGAATTCAGAAATCCTCGCCAAAGGTAATGATAACTTTTTAAATGTGCTTAGTTTATAATTTCCGATCAAGTACTGAACCTGAAAAAAACGTTAATTTGTAGATATCCTGGTGTCGACAAGAGTATGTGGTAAATAATCCAAAAAATATTAAAGTATTAACCGAACAGGAGCGGGAGGAGCTGAAGTATCCACAAACGCCGCCGCTGAGTGTTGCAGCAATAACTCTAAAGACAGCTCTGAACCGAGCCAAAGAATCAAATGAAATAGTTGCGGCTAGTTTTATGTGGGTTGGGTCATTGAATGTTGAGGATAACTCGTTTAATGCAGTTAGAGCAAATGAACATGTAACTATGATTAGACAGATGGAAGGAATACCGTTCCCTACAGACTTTGAAAGACTAGCTACCCAGCAAACACAAAAGGCTATTGAAGCACGAGGAAAGCAAAATATTCAAGTTTTTAAAACCGAGCGGCTGTTGTTGTTGTCGTTAGTAGCGATGTTGGCCAGAACAGACCCAGATGTTATAGTTGGACACAACTTTTTGGGATTTGGGTTGGATGTCTTGCTACATAGAATGAAAGTGGGGAAAATCGCGGATTGGTCGAAATTGGGAAGAGCAAAACGCAGTGTATGGCCTAAATTGCAGACTGGTGCGGGAGGAATGGGAGAATCAACATTTGAGGAGCGGCAAATAATGTCGGGTCGGATTGTCTGCGACACATATCTAACAGCCAAGGATTTAATCAAATCAAAAAGTTATGGTCTAACCCAGCTAGCTCTTTCTGAGCTGCATATAAAACGAGAAGACATGCCACTAGATCGGATTGAAAAGGCCTACACGGAGACTAGCTCACCAGAGCCTTTACTTCATCTCTGCAAACACACAGCATTTGATGCAAACTTGTGCGTTTCTTTGGCGGTTAAGATACAGGCGTTAATGTTAACAAAGCAGCTGACTACACTTGCAGGAAATCTGTGGTCTCGAACCTTAGTTGGAGCCCGTGCAGAACGAAATGAATTTCTTTTGCTACACGAGTTTTATAGAGAGAAATATATCAGACCAGACAAGTTTTCATTTAAACTATTGAAGAAGCCAAAAAATACCGAGGTCGGAAGTAAATCCAATGCCAACATCAATGCCAATGCCAATACCAACGCCAACGCCACTTTAGATTCTGAAGTTATTGACAATACATACACAAAAGATGAGGATGGCGCAGACAGCGACGATCAAGACGAGGCGAAGACCCAGAACTTGACCTCAGCAAACATATCTACAAGCAGACGCCGAAAACCAGCATATTCAGGAGGTCTAGTTCTTGAGCCACTGAAAGGGCTCTACGACAATTATGTTGTTTTGTTGGATTTCAACTCGTTGTATCCGTCAATTATCCAAGAGTTCAATATCTGTTTCACCACTGTGGAGCGGAGCCAAACAGAGGATCAAGTTCCACCGACTCCTGATCCAAGCCTTCCAATCGGAATCTTGCCACGGCTTCTTAAGACACTTGTTGAGAGACGCAGGGAGGTGAAAAAGCTACTAAAAAACCCAAAACTATCTGAGGGTGATAAACTTGCTTTAGATATCCGCCAGAAAGCACTTAAGCTGACGGCAAACTCTATGTATGGATGTCTGGGGTTCACGTATTCGCGTTTCTATGCAAAGCCACTGGCTATTTTGATTACAGCAAAGGGCAGACAAATTCTTATGGATACTAAAACTCTTGCTGAATCACAGGATCTGCAGGTGGTTTATGGCGATACTGACTCTATCATGATTAATACGACTGTCACCGACCTGAATGAGGCGTACAAACTTGGTGCAAACTTTAAGCGCCAGGTAAACGAACGATACAAACTCTTGGAACTTGATATTGATGGTGTCTTCAAGCGCCTTTTGCTCTTGAAAAAGAAAAAATATGCCGCTTTACTCGTTACTGGACCTGCGCCCGCACAATCTTCATCCAACGATGATCCAATAGACGCTCAAGTTCCCACACAACTTGAAACGAGAGGGTTGGATTTGGTTAGAAGAGATTGGTGTGAGCTTTCGCAGAGTGTCTCCACATATGTCTTGAAGTTGCTTTTAAACACTGCTGACACCGACTCCATAGCGGGTCCCATATATGGCTACCTATCTCGAATTTCATCCGTTGTAAGGGCGAATGGGTTTCCTTTAAACAAATTCGTTATTACAAAGGGTTTAAACAAGGCTCCCGAAGCATATGGCGATGCTCATACTCAACCCCATGTGTGTGTAGCGTTGCGTATGAAAAAGGCCGGGTATTCGTTCAGCAGCGGCGATACTGTACCTTATATTATTTGCACGACCTCGGCTGTTGTAAATGGAACTACCGGTTCGTCTTCGTCTAGCTCCTCCACTTCCAATACCTCCTCTGCCTTGGCCGCCAGAGCCTATCACCCTGAAGAAATAAATAACTCTGGTGGAACTATTCTGGTGGATTTTGAATGGTACTTATCCCAACAGATCTACCCTCCAATTTCAAGATTGTGCGAACCAATAAACGAAATAGATCATGCTCGAATCGCCTCCTCCTTGGGCCTGGAGGCCTCAAAATATATCTCGTATTTATCAAAGCCCTCCAACCAAACCACAAATGAATTGAAGACTTTTGATTCGCAGATTTCTGATGCTGAAAGATTTAAGGATTCTGACCCACTAGAATTGACGTGCCAAGGTTGTGGAAATAAATACCAAATATTTGGAATTGCTCAGGTTCGAGAAAACCGCATAGTTAATGGTCTGCAATGTGAGTGCGGTGCTCTTCCAAATTTTTCAACATTGGTCAACCAAATAATCCTTCAAATACGTCAGCATATTTTTATGTACAACCAAGGCGAACTTGTGTGCAATGACATAGGTTGCGATTTCCGCACCCAGCAATCGTTGATCCATTCCTCCTCTGCTTTGAATCACTCTACTGGCACAATCAGGTGTTTAAGGCACGACATTGGCTGTTCGGGGACTTTGAAGAGAGCCTACACAGAGCGTTCCTTGTATAACCAACTACTATATTATTCCACTCTTTTTGACCTTAAAAGAACTCGCGCTAGAATTGCTGATACTTTTAAGGACCTCGCTTCAGGCGACATTGATAGAACTGTTGGCAATAATTACACCACCCGTAAGTCGGAATTTGATACCTGTTTCAACACAGTCAAATCGTACCTGGATGTTTCTGCGTTCAGGTTCGTCGACTTGGGATCGCTTTTTAAATCTCTAAAAATTTGACCGGCATAGTTATAACTAGTTTTATTATTGTGAATCTTTTTTTGCGATTAGCTAATTCCTCTCCTCTCTTGTTTTTAATGACTTACAATACAATGCACTAATACATCCATAAGTCGGTTTGAAGTTAAAGACCATTTAAATGTGCTAATGAAGATCTAATTCTGTCTGATGATAACTTTTGTTCTAGTCAGTCACAATTACACTTATTTCAGCCTTAAATTATAGTAGCTTTCAGTTTTTCGGTTGTGATACAACATATTTCAACATTCAATCAAACATTGTAGGACCCAAAATGAAAAATGCTTCATTGATTTATTTATCGGCTACTTATTAGCTAAATCGAGAGTATCACGCAATAAGTGAAAATATTGCTATATTCTGGTGTTAAAAAAGTTTGGGTTTTTGCATATTCTTGGTTGTACAATGAACTAAACCAGCTGAGAAATTAATAGTATCTGCTATTGGATATTGGATATTTGAATAAAAGTTGAGTAAAGTATTCGGATTTACCACAAATGTGTTTCCTCTTACAAATATTCCTCAAATCGATATTCCCATCTAAATTGCAGCAAGTGTGTAAAATCGTCATTTTGTTGACGAACACGTAAAAAAAAATCTTTTAATTGATGAAGCTAAGCAAATCCAATTCCGTAAAATAAACCCTAACCTATTAGCTGCCAAGATGTTTAAAATACATTGTTGTACAAGTTTACTTGGGAAGAAATAATGTGAAAAAATAGAGTTATAGTCCAATTGATGGTTGGAATGAGCTAGTTTGATTAGCAGTGATGTTGAGTAATATATAAGATTCATCGGAACGCCTTAATCGATAATAAAAAAAAAGGTATGAACGTCCGACATTTCCATAGGCTTCCAATAATAATTTCACACTTTTTTGGGGAGGAAAAGGAGCTAAGCCGTTGAATGCGTGATACCGTTGTGGTAAATTTACCTAATCTACAAACTTTGTTTGTTTCACGCGCTACAAACAGAATTCTATAATTTTGTGCCGTTGTGAATCACAATCTCCACAAAGCCAGCCCAATGAGTTTATTGGAGTTTTTCCAAAATTTTGTCCACCGAGTTCCTCGTTCCTCGTTTCATTAGATTCCGTTATCTAGATCCGATGCAACACAATCATACTAACATCGATTGAATATATTTCATAACTCTGTTTAAGAGCTATTCAACACTATTAAGACACTTGGTAAAGCCAGCCATCATGCATCAGTTTGGAGTCATGAAAGTAGACGAGCAAGTGATCGGTCTGTACCTGTTGATAAGAAAACATGGTTTTTTACAGAACTGGAGAAAATCTTTCAGACATTGTCGTTATACCACCAGAAAGTCTGACAATTGTGTATTACTTGTATTTTGTAGATCTACTGTAGCAGTGGGCCTGTAAGTCAGGTTACTACCAGGTTCACTTAATTTCCGCAGTAATCAAACCACAAAAAACTTTGAAAAAAATTTTCTTTGATCTAGATTTTTTTATATTATATACTTTATTTATTTCTTGGCACATTAAAGATAACATAGAATATATTAAAAAAGGAAAACAGGTAGTGATAATAAAGATTCTGATGTTGTGGCAAAGATAGGAATACAACCTAGTAATATATATATGACTTTGTTGATACATTATATATTAAACATTATACATTGAAAGTGAAGGTGAAGGTGAAGGTGAAAGTGAAAGTGAAAGTGAAACACAAGTAATTTTATCTATGAGGAGGGGCTAATGACATGGTGTATATCTATAATCATTGATTATTAATGTTTTTTGGAATAACATTAATAAACAAAGAAATATATAGGCTGAATCTCCTTTTTACTAGCATGAAGGGGTGTTGTTGAATAAATATCATATAAAACACCAATAAAAAGAATCCTAGGCAAAATTTATCCAACCAATAATATTTCTTTATTTGAATATTCCAAACCCACCAAGTTTAGCTCAATACAAATTATATCCGTTAATTATGATTTCTCTAGTTTAAAGACTCGTTATTTCTATTGTTAGTATAAACAGCATAATAAAAAAAATATTTTCAGTATTTTGGTGGAATGCTATATAAGTAAAATATTTTCTTTAAATGTTCTTTTTTTATAAAGCCTCCACATTATAAAAGACATCTACAATATCACAACTCTATAATTGGAAAAAAGAAAAACTCTAAATAATAGGAAGATGTTACAATCCGATACACTTCCAATTTTCATAACAGTTACAATATTTTTTGTTTGTGTGACAGTCTTCACCGTTCTTCGTCAACGAAAACAAAAGAAAATCAAGCTAGAACTTCAAACCCAATCCAATATGGCGCACATCGAAGCATTAGTAGAATCTAGTGCACTAAACAGTGCTCAGAATGCGGAAAATGCTCTAAAAGCCTCTCCTCCATTGCCAAAGTACACACCTACCTTATTTACATCGCCTCAGCAATTAGAAAAGTTTTCAATTGTACACGATATAAAAGACACTGATCATACTAACAAAAGAACTAGCAAGGCCGACCAGACAACATGCGCTTTATGCACGGGAAATCTATCTCAGAAAACACCTGTGCGGAAAATACCGTGCAACCATAGATTCCACATTGCATGTTTAGACTATCACCTGTTACATCACTCGGTAATTTGTCCACTGTGTGATACAAATCTATATTCGCATCTATATACCATGCAGGTGGATAGGGATGGGAGTATCGGGCTAGTAGAGCAAACTTAATCTTTAGTGCTTGTAGATTTGCAATACTAGTCAAGTTGTATTATTGAGCCTTCGGATCACATTATTAGTACTGTGATGATACAGGAATTATTCTTAAGCTGAAAGGGATGCCATCACCCCTTACGCTCAGAGATTGTAAAAAGACATGCATTTACTTGGGCTTTTTTTTGTTTTTTTTAAAGTTTTTTGTGCAGACCATCCTTCTTAATTGATTAACCATACCATTAGAATAATAAAAAGTTGATAAATTACCTTAAAATGTGCAACTATGTTCAAAAGCTACTAATACTCGTTGTTTGATGTATCTTGGCAAAAACAAGAAACACGATCAACATTCAAGGTCAAAATTTACTATGGAAAAGTAAGCGCAGTAATAAATAAAGTCGTTCTATTGGCTGTGTAGCTGGAAATACAGAGTTTTGTGTGGCTAGTATTTTCATTGGCTGGTTAGATGTTTATAGCTAATTTAAAAATGTATCAAAGGCACTCATCAATTAAAAAGAAAAAAAACTCAAGAAAACACGCGTCAATCGCTACAATGAAAGGAGGGGAAATGGGATTCGACAAGGGTAATGTTTTGTGTTATACTAAGCTTATAGAATGCTTTATCTGTAGAACATACAGAACTAAAGTATTATAAAATAAAAATAGATTTCGAGAATTTAAAAAAAATTGGGAAATGGAAGGGATTTAAGGACATGGAAAGCGATTTTGGAGATCAAACCCGGAAACCTTCTGAAAAGCAATATTGTACGAATAAGTTTGGAAATAAAAATGATGTGCAAATGGGAATAGTTGAGGCAGAAGGGTCAGCAAGGAATCGCAAATTATTTGCTGAATTTCGCGAGGAGTCGAATTTAAATAAACTTGGTAAAATAAACACAGAATGGCAGCTAAGGGATAAAATTATAAAGAACATTTCGCAAAGCCAAGCCGATTCTCGGGATTTTCAGGAAAACGTTATCAAGGAGGAGGAAATCGAAACAGAAGGTGGGATCGAGAATAAAATATTTACACAGTTTGATAGACGAGGTAGAGGATACAAAGAAACAAGCAAGAGAAAATTTGAGTTTATATTTGGTAATGGGTATACTGACACCATAGAGCTATCCAGCTCGCCCCTGCGTAGAAACACGCAGGATGTATTTAGTTTGGAATGTTCCTCCAGCCCTTGTGAAAATGTGGATCGTGATACTCTGGAAAAGCAGAGGGATAGCAGTTTAACAAAAGGGATTAATAGTGACTTTGAACTCACACATAAGTTGAGCGAAATGAATGTCTTGAAAAGTGCAGTGGGTGTGGGCCAAGTTCGCAAAGGACAATACTTGAATGTAGATAATGAATTCTGCGATAACAACGCGTCACATACCGATGGGGATATTAAACACGATAGCGCCGAAAATGAAATAGAGGAAATAGAGGAAATAGAGGAATTTAGTGTTGGTACCCAAGAACCTGCACAAGACTTTTTTGAGATTCCTGGTGAACTGTGTACTGGTGAAAATATAGGAGTGGGAGGTGATTCGGAGCTCAATGATTATGTGAACTTTTCTGAAGATTTTCAAGAAAATCTTATAGCCGATGCGGATATCTTTGAGCTCAATAGAGGATACCAGCATTTTTATGTGGAAAACGATGATAGTTTTGAAGAACAGGAAACCCATATTGCAGAAGACAGTGTGGTAAATAACATCAACATGCATGGAAGAACCGACCTGTTTGATAAATACATTTTTTCTCATGAACAAACGGACAAACATGACTATTTGCGATTGGAAAGGAATAAAAGTGATTTAGACGCGGTTAGGGATATATGTGGAATACCTCTGGCTACGCTGAAAAAGCATATTATTTTGGAGAATAAAATTGAGGATCAACCTTTCAAGCTCGATGTAAGTCAAACTCATAACGTTTCTTTTTGGGGTAGATTATCTGATTACAATAAACCAATATCGTTTTATTATGATACGTTTAGGAGAAGCTTATTGTTCCACAGATACTATTAAAAGTCAGAGCGAATGTACAGTAAGCTATCTTTTATATTTTGCTATAGTCATTTCATTTGTTAAGTAGCAATAAGAGTAAAGTAAAATATTGCTACTTGAATACCAATCGTTTGCTGGTTTTAAAATATTTCTTTTTTTTTTAATTCTAACTGTATATTTACACGTACCTTTATATAATCAATCCAACAAACCCAACAAATATACATTATCTAGGAAAGATTCGTGTGATTTTATAGCCAGGTGGCTATCTTTGCATACACAACTCAAGTCAGACTATAATTTGAGTCACCACGCGATAGATCTGGTTAAGCAGACTCCAAAATCAGACGAGTTGTTTTCCATTAGACCTGCAAAAAAGCAAAGGGGATTTTTCATATCACCCGATTGGGTTCTCTCTGTTCTTGAAACCAGAAAATGTGCATCTTCTATATTTGGTTTACAAACCCTTTGCAAGGTGATCAGTACTCCCTCATCAGTTACTCTAAATGCTAACCACACAAAATTAGCAGATAATGAATTGTCGAAACTGAACGGCTCAATTATTGTCGTCTTCTTGTCGTTATCGCTTTTATTGGATCGTGAAAATGGTAACTGTGATGGTTTTAATTGTATTTCCAAACTTGATACTTTACTACAAAAGCGATCTTTACTTTATCACCTTTTTATTGAAAATTTTGAATTGATAGGCAAAGTTGCAAATACAAGGATGAAAGAAAGCAGAGACTTGGAGAATATGTTGTCAACAGCTGAATCTAGCGACCAACTTCACCAGGAACATCATCTCTCATCAGCTACACGTAAGACTTCCCCCGCTATTCATATTTACCCTCGGTGGTCATTATATAGTTTGCAAGGAGATATCGGCTCCAATCTCAGTGCGCGGCCAGTAGACGTATGTTACCCTGATGTTGGATATTGTATTTTAACTACCAATTTTATTGTAAAATAATACGAATTTTGATTAATATTCTCCCTGTGTTTAGTGAGATTAACACTTTAATTTTAACTTGCGAGTTTTATCTGATAAATGTTTTTATAATATTTATATTTCATATGTAACTAGTTTTGAGTATAAATATGAATAAACTCGATCTTACATACAAACTCGAGCACAGTCAACACTATCATACACACAGCTCTTTCTAAAATTCAACATGTTTACTAACTTGAAATTTGTATGTACAATATTTTAAACTTTTTGTGATTTCTTGGTGTAGATGGTTATCACGTCTGTCTAACACACAGACGGTCGCCGGTTCGAGTCCGGCAGAAATCA